>SJYC01043618.1:0-10056 GCA_006408675.1 Madoqua kirkii | reverse complement strand
GTGGTGTGCGATGGAGTATATCATTCAGCTTTCAAGAGGAAGGAAGTTCTGACACGTGTTGCAGTATGGAACCTTGGATACCACGCTTGGTGAAATAAGCCAGTCACGAGAAAAAAAATTCTGTATGATCCCACTTCGAGGAGGTTACCTGGAGTAGTCAAATTCAGAGACGGAAAGTAGAATGCTGGTTGCCAGGGGCTGAGGGGAGAGGGGAATGGGGAGTTAGTATTCAGTAGACACAAGAGTTTCAGATTTTTTATTACCTATATATATATATATTTTTTTGGCTGCACCGGGTCTTAGTTGAAGCATCAGGGATCTTCCATCTTTTCTGCAGCATGTGGGATCTAGTTCCTTGACCAGGGATCGATCCCCAGTCCCCTGCATTGGGAGTGCAGAGTCTTAGTCACTGGAGCACCAGGAAAGTCCCGAGTTTCTGTTTTGTAAATAAAAAGACTTCTGGGGCTGGATGGTGGTGACGGGCGCTCAAAAACTGAACTGTATGCTTGAAAATGGTTCAGATGGTTAATTTTATGTTATGTATATTTTACATTGTAAAATGTATTGAAAAATAGAAAAGACTAGCAGCTGGCAGGTAATGATATGGTCTGGGCTTCAGGAGGGAGTCCAGGGCAGGTAGGAAGAATTTACTTGGCTGCTGGCCTCTAAAAATAAGAGCAGCATCTTTTTCAGGGTCCAGGCCTGGAGCTGTGGTTTCCACCTAGTAATCCCCTTGCTGAGAGGGGAGCAGGTGGTGTACAGAACTCTGCTCCAATTTTCTTTGGAAATACTGAACACAATTTAAATTAATGAAGGACCTTAAAAATCTTTTAAAATATCTGACTTTGAAAGTGCAGTTAGAGCCAGGAACCCGCAGACACTTGTGACCCCAGCCGTCTCCCTACTGGCCTTACTCACATGGATGTGGACACTTCAGACAGCTTGATCCAGAAAAAAATAAACCGCAGGTCGAATTCGCATGGCAGGTGGAGAGTGTTCTTTAGCCTGAGCTCGGCAGAGCTGGGTTTCTCTAACAAGTCTATACCTTCTCTGATTCTGAACAAGGAAGCACTGGAGAACCCACTGAGCACTTGGTTGCATGATCAGTTACATCAACTCTTTTGAGACCCCGTGTACTGCAGCCCGCCAGTCTCCTCTGCCCGTGGGATTTCCCAGGCAAGAATACTGGAGTGGGTAGCCATGCCCTTCTCCAGGGGATCTTCCTGACCCAGGGATTGAACCTGATTCTCCTGTATTGGTAGGATTCTTTACAACTGAGCTACCTGATAAGCCCTGATATTTGGTTAGGCACTCAGTAACGATTTGGAGATTGATCTAGTGTCACAAACCAATGGCTTTTAGCCCCCTTCCAACAATTCTGCAGATGGTGACTGCAGCCATGGAATTAAAAGACGCTTACTCCTTGGAAGGAAAGCTATGACCAACCTAGGCAGCATGTTAAACAGCAGAGACATTACTCTGCCAATAAAGGTCCGTTTAGTCAAGGTTAAGGTTTTTCCAGTGGTCATGTATGGATATGAGAGTTGGACTGTGAAGAAAGCCGAGCACTGAAGAATCGATGCTTTTGAACTGTGGTGTTGGAGAAGATTCTTGAGAGTCCCTTGGATTACAAAGAGATCCAACCAGTCCATTCTAAAGATCAGTCCTGGGTATTCATTGGAAGGACTGATGTTGAAGCTGAAACTCCAATGTTTTGGCCACCTGATGTGAAGAGCTGACTCACTGGAAAAGACCCTGATGCTGAGTAAGATTGAGGGCAGAAGGAGAAGGGGATGACAGAGGATGAGATGGTTGGATGGCATCACCGACTCGATGGACATGGGTTTGGGTGGACTCCTGGAGTTGGTGATGGACAGGGAGGCCTGGCGTATTGTGGTTCATGGGGTCACAAAGAGTCGGACACAATTGAGTGACTGAACTAAACTGAACAATTCTGAAAAATGGAACCAGCTCCAGGTCTTTCCAGAATTCTTGGCCACCCTTACATGGGATAAATGTGATCCCAACTCCAAAAGACTGTGGCCCAGAGTTGCTTTGCCAGCTTCTGCCAATGCTAACCTCTCATCACCATGGTTCCCAGAACTGAGCAGAGCACAGACCTTCTCATTGAGAGCCTGGTCCTCCCACAGAGCTTAAAGGTTGCCCTCCTGACTGATGACTTGCAGAATCTACCGCTTTCAGAGTAACCTTAGTTTAAAAAAAAGAACCAACAACAAGTGAACTATGAGTGTGAAAACATCTCACCAGCATCACCAAGAGGAAAACTACCTGCCCTGCACTCTCGGGCTCTCCTATTACAACAGTCAGTTCTCCAACCTAAGTATTTTTAATCCTCAGGTGGATATGGATGTTAGAAGATCAAAACATGCCTCAGGACTTCCCTGGCGGTCCATGGTTAACACTCCCTGCTTCCACTGTAAAGGGTGCAGGTTTGATTCCTGGTCAGGGAACTAAGATCCTGCATGCTGCATGGCTTGGCAAAAAAAAAATTAAATGCAAGAAATAAGCATATTCAACACACCCCCCCCCAAAACTGTGCTTCCTCTAGAGGCACAGAGGAAGTGTAGATACTGGTCATACAAGCCTACATTTTTATTCAAACTCTTCTCAACCTTTCTTTTTATGCTTGTTTCCTTATTTTGCTTCATTTTTAATTAAGAAGAAAATGGCTAATATCTCCGATCACTTCCACTGCTGGATCTTGTTGGGCTTCATAAGTCTCTAAGGACAGACTCTGAAAAAGGAAGAGAGAGTACAAAATGTGTCAGGGAAATGGAGTTCCTATCATTTCCCTGAGAAATTTTGCCTTTTAAATGGAGTTCTACCAACAGTTCCATGAAAGATGGTTTCCCGATTTTCATTTATTACCCATGACAGGCAGCAACACTGCCTCCAAATCAGCCTCTACTCACAATTACCCAGCCAAGCCTGCAAGGCAAGAAGAGAAGGCTCGAAATGCCTTCCTTCTGGAGCACCATTCTCAAAGGCAACAGTTCAAAGCAAACATCTATTAACTGGAACGCTGATATCTACCGAGTTCTCTGGACAGAAGATTCCACCATTCCTACAGTGATACGGGAAACTAACATGGAATTACGTGCACTCCACTCACCAGGAAGTTCAGCAACATGGTCTATATGTGGACACTTTATATACCCACCCATGGGCGATCACCACCACAAACACAACCCACCAGACTATCAAAACACGTGCTTCCTTTCTAGCAAGGATCCTCCCTGTTAACCTCCTCCCAGGAAGGAAGTGAAAAAAAATTTTTTTTCACTAAAAATGTAATAAAATGGGACAAAATATAAGGCAGTATCAAAATTAAGTAAATTAGATGCACTACAGTCATTCCTTGGTATCCTAGGGGATTGGTCCCAGGACCCAAATCCATGGGTGCTCAAGTCCCTTAAATAAAATGGCACAGTATTTGCATATAACCCATGAATATCCTCTGTATAGTTTAAGTCCTCTCTAGATCACTTATCATACCTAAGTAAACAGTTGTAAACACAATATAAACCTACATATAGGCAAGACCTCAGAGGTATTTAGGGTTTGTCCCACACCACTGCAATAAAGCAAGTATCACAACAAATCAAGTCACGTGCATTTTTTAGTTTCTATGTGCATACAAAAGTTATGTTTACACTATACTACAGTTTATTAAGTGTGCAACAGCATTATGCCAAAAAATGCATATACCTTAATCAAAAAATACTTAACTGCTAAAAATGCTAACCATCATCAGAATCTTCAGTGAGTTACATTCTTTTTGCAACAGTAACCTCAAAGATCACGGATCACCATAATAAACATTAATAAAGAAGCCTAATATATTGTGAGAATTATTAAAATGTGACACAGAAATATGAAGTGAGCAGATGCCATTGAAAAAATGGTGCTGACAGACTTGCTCCAACAAGGGTTGCCCTAAACCTTCCATATGTAAGAAACGCAGTATCTGCAGAACACGGTAAATAGGGATCTGCCTAGAAATAAATGGACATGGTAAATTCAACTTTTGCTTTTAAGAACTTTCTGTATTTTTTTTTCTCGAATATTTTTGATCTGAGGTTGGTTAAACCTGCATATGTGGAATCCTTGATCACCGGGGGCTGACTGCACAGGGTACTAACCCCTAGGCATAGTCACAGATGTGACGTAACAATGACACGTGCGTACGCTGTCGCTACACTCACGCCCGACTCTGACTCTATGGACTGTAGCCGGCCAGGCTCCTCTGTCGGTGAGATTCTCCAGGCTAGAATACTGGGGTGGGTTGCCGTGCCCTCCTCTAGCGGATCCTCCCAACCCAGGGATCGAACCCGCATCTCTTACATCTCCTTGCATTGACAGGTGGGTTCTTTACCACTGGCGCCATCCTTGCCAAAAGGGCTCACAACTTATTTACAGCAACGTAAAAATCTTAACCTATATTGTCCATCTTTTAACTATCTGTACTGATTTTTTTGTCTACCTACTTTTTGTTCTATGCATTTTACAGCAGAGGGTTGGGGTTTGGAGGAGATAATAGAGAAAAAAGACTGAGGAGAGCAAAGGAGATTTAGAGAAAGAATGTGACAGGAGAACAGCAGGAAAAGCCAGACTGGAGACTGGAGGATCCTGGGAGGGAGGAGGGCCTGGGACTGGTCAGGTTGCTGAGATGACCTGAGACGGGAGCAGGACGTGCTGGGGAGACAGAGGGGGAAGACAGCCTTCCTGCATATCTCATTTCTGGTCCATGGAGAGGCATCAGCCATCAGCCCCGCGGAAGGCACACAGCCATCGGTGCCTCAATCTGTTCTCTGAGCATTAAAATACATGCAGTGTCTCTGAAAAAGGAAATGGCAACCCACTCCAGTATTCTTGCCTGGAAAATCCCAGGGTCACAGAAGCTGGCTCCTCTGTCCATGGGGTTTCAAGAGTTGGACACGACTTAGAGACTAAACCACCACCACCACCTCCTATGGGAGTTTTCTCCTAAGAGTTTCCTGGGGTTCAGATAATGCATTGACAATTCTGAAAAATGGAACCAGCTCCAGGTCTTTCCAGAATTCTTGGCCACCCTTACATGGGATAAATGTGATCCCAACTCCAAAAGACTGTGGCCCAGAGTTGCTTTGCCAGCTTCTGCCAATGCTAACCTCTCATCACCATGGTTCCCAGAACTGAGCAGAGCACAGACCTTCTCATTGAGAGCCTGGTCCTCCCACAGAGCTTAAAGGTTGCCCTCCTGACTGATGACTTGCAGAATCTACCGCTTTCAGAGTAACCTTAGTTTAAAAAAAAGAACCAACAACAAGTGAACTATGAGTGTGAAAACATCTCACCAGCATCACCAAGAGGAAAACTACCTGCCCTGCACTCTCGGGCTCTCCTATTACAACAGTCAGTTCTCCAACCTAAGTATTTTTAATCCTCAGGTGGATATGGATGTTAGAAGATCAAAACATGCCTCAGGACTTCCCTGGCGGTCCATGGTTAACACTCCCTGCTTCCACTGTAAAGGGTGCAGGTTTGATTCCTGGTCAGGGAACTAAGATCCTGCATGCTGCATGGCTTGGCAAAAAAAAAATTAAATGCAAGAAATAAGCATATTCAACACACCCCCCCCCAAAACTGTGCTTCCTCTAGAGGCACAGAGGAAGTGTAGATACTGGTCATACAAGCCTACATTTTTATTCAAACTCTTCTCAACCTTTCTTTTTATGCTTGTTTCCTTATTTTGCTTCATTTTTAATTAGAAGAAAATGGCTAATATCTCCGATCACTTCCACTGCTGGATCTTGTTGGGCTTCATAAGTCTCTAAGGACAGACTCTGAAAAAGGAAGAGAGAGTACAAAATGTGTCAGGGAAATGGAGTTCCTATCATTTCCCTGAGAAATTTTGCCTTTTAAATGGAGTTCTACCAACAGTTCCATGAAAGATGGTTTCCCGATTTTCATTTATTACCCATGACAGGCAGCAACACTGCCTCCAAATCAGCCTCTACTCACAATTACCCAGCCAAGCCTGCAAGGCAAGAAGAGAAGGCTCGAAATGCCTTCCTTCTGGAGCACCATTCTCAAAGGCAACAGTTCAAAGCAAACATCTATTAACTGGAACGCTGATATCTACCGAGTTCTCTGGACAGAAGATTCCACCATTCCTACAGTGATACGGGAAACTAACATGGAATTACGTGCACTCCACTCACCAGGAAGTTCAGCAACATGGTCTATATGTGGACACTTTATATACCCACCCATGGGCGATCACCACCACAAACACAACCCACCAGACTATCAAAACACGTGCTTCCTTTCTAGCAAGGATCCTCCCTGTTAACCTCCTCCCAGGAAGGAAGTGAAAAAAAATTTTTTTTCACTAAAAATGTAATAAAATGGGACAAAATATAAGGCAGTATCAAAATTAAGTAAATTAGATGCACTACAGTCATTCCTTGGTATCCTAGGGGATTGGTCCCAGGACCCAAATCCATGGGTGCTCAAGTCCCTTAAATAAAATGGCACAGTATTTGCATATAACCCATGAATATCCTCTGTATAGTTTAAGTCCTCTCTAGATCACTTATCATACCTAAGTAAACAGTTGTAAACACAATATAAACCTACATATAGGCAAGACCTCAGAGGTATTTAGGGTTTGTCCCACACCACTGCAATAAAGCAAGTATCACAACAAATCAAGTCACGTGCATTTTTTAGTTTCTATGTGCATACAAAAGTTATGTTTACACTATACTACAGTTTATTAAGTGTGCACAGCATTATGCCAAAAAATGCATATACCTTAATCAAAAAATACTTAACTGCTAAAAATGCTAACCATCATCAGAATCTTCAGTGAGTTACATTCTTTTTGCAACAGTAACCTCAAAGATCACGGATCACCATAATAAACATTAATAAAGAAGCCTAATATATTGTGAGAATTATTAAAATGTGACACAGAAATATGAAGTGAGCAGATGCCATTGAAAAAATGGTGCTGACAGACTTGCCCCAACAAGGGTTGCCCTAAACCTTCCATATGTAAGAAACGCAGTATCTGCAGAACACGGTAAATAGGGATCTGCCTAGAAATAAATGGACATGGTAAATTCAACTTTTGCTTTTAAGAACTTTCTGTATTTTTTTTTCTCGAATATTTTTGATCTGAGGTTGGTTAAACCTGCATATGTGGAATCCTTGATCACCGGGGGCTGACTGCACAGGGTACTAACCCCTAGGCATAGTCACAGATGTGACGTAACAATGACACGTGCGTACGCTGTCGCTACACTCACGCCCGACTCTGACTCTATGGACTGTAGCCGGCCAGGCTCCTCTGTCGGTGAGATTCTCCAGGCTAGAATACTGGGGTGGGTTGCCGTGCCCTCCTCTAGCGGATCCTCCCAACCCAGGGATCGAACCCGCATCTCTTACATCTCCTTGCATTGACAGGTGGGTT
This sequence comes from Madoqua kirkii, assembly GCA_006408675.1. NCBI lineage: Eukaryota > Metazoa > Chordata > Mammalia > Artiodactyla > Bovidae > Madoqua > Madoqua kirkii. The sequence continues at coordinate 2,576 of SJYC01043618.1, read as the reverse complement.
CTTTACCACTGGCGCCATCCTTGCCAAAAGGGCTCACAACTTATTTACAGCAACGTAAAAATCTTAACCTATATTGTCCATCTTTTAACTATCTGTACTGATTTTTTTGTCTACCTACTTTTTGTTCTATGCATTTTACAGCAGAGGGTTGGGGTTTGGAGGAGATAATAGAGAAAAAAGACTGAGGAGAGCAAAGGAGATTTAGAGAAAGAATGTGACAGGAGAACAGCAGGAAAAGCCAGACTGGAGACTGGAGGATCCTGGGAGGGAGGAGGGCCTGGGACTGGTCAGGTTGCTGAGATGACCTGAGACGGGAGCAGGACGTGCTGGGGAGCAGAGGGGGAAGACAGCCTTCCTGCATATCTCATTTCTGGTCCATGGAGAGGCATCAGCCATCAGCCCCGCGGAAGGCACACAGCCATCGGTGCCTCAATCTGTTCTCTGAGCATTAAAATACATGCAGTGTCTCTGAAAAAGGAAATGGCAACCCACTCCAGTATTCTTGCCTGGAAAATCCCAGGGTCACAGAAGCTGGCTCCTCTGTCCATGGGGTTTCAAGAGTTGGACACGACTTAGAGACTAAACCACCACCACCACCTCCTATGGGAGTTTTCTCCTAAGAGTTTCCTGGGGTTCAGATAATGCATTGCGGTCAGGTTTCTATGTTGTCTGCCAGGTTATGCTACATGAAAAATAAATAAATAAATAAAAGAAAATACATGCAGCGTGCTTCACAGACAACCCGGAGACAACAGAAACAGAGTTGATCACATCATTATAATATAAAAATGAACATACCTTGGCGTGGCGGATTCTAAAACAATTTTATTGTTGGCAAGGAGCCAAATCACAAACGCCCCAGAATCTGGAGTACAGAACCTCAGAGACAAAATAAAAACTCATAAAAATAGGAGAGTCTTTTAAAACGGTCGTAATCTTCAGGATAAAGAAACCATTTTCTCAACGAAGGTACTGAGCGCATTTAATAAGAATTAAATGACATTAAGGACAAGGTGCACTATGACCCATTCCCCAAACGGCAGTGATTAGGAAGGTGAGATTCGGGTCGATGATGAAGGCAGGGCACCAGGCACACATGGGAGCTCGCGTCACCAACAGACCTGGACGAAACGGAAACCTGCTCCCATTTCACGGATAGACGAGAAGAGGGCGGCCTTGGAAATGGCCCCTGGTGGCACGCGGGGCGGCAGGTGCATGCCCACCCACATGACCCACCACCCAGCAGGGTGTGGACCTGGGGCGAGGCAGGGAGACAGGCTGCCTCCTCCGGAGCAACTTACTCAGAGAGGTAAGGTAAGAGCGCCACATCCCCCACAAACCAAGAGTGAGAAGCTAGAACAACAGGGGTCCCAGCCCCTAGAGGGACAGGGTGCCACCACCCCGGGGGCAGCAGGACCACAGAAGTGGAGAAAGAACCCCCCCACCTCAGCGACACTCATCACCCGTCAGGATGAAGGTGCACCCCCTGCAGGATTTCTGGGTGGGTGGGGGCATCCCCTCAACTCTCCAGAGCAAATGCCTAAATGCTACCGTCCTATGGGTCTCTCTCTTCCCCCCGAGGCCAGATGTTCAGGCAGGGTGTCTGCTCATCTCGGAAGGAACACAACTGCAATTACTTGTTTGTTGCCAGCATACGTGGTGTTGAAGATTGGCTGTGAAATAATGGATGACACATGGCTGACTCCCTTCTGCAGAGCCACCGGTGAACCAGGAGACCGAAGACTGGAGACCGGAGTGGGGGCGCCTTTACTTTAAGCCCTAAATCAGGAGTTTCAACAGGTGCAGATTCCATGAGACTGGAGAGGGAGTCAGGAAGACTTGAGGTTTTATATTCTTTAGATGTCGACTTTGGCCGTCCCAGCTATTAAAAAGTTATGTGTAACTTCAAGATGAGACGCATTAGCAGCTTCTTAGAAGAGGATAATCCCAATCTTCGGGAGATTTTATGAGACGGCACTCACTGCAGCTTCTGACTTGGTCTGCTGTTAATTGAATCAAAGTCAATGACAATCTGGCTGCACTTTGGTGTGAATTTCCTAAAAGTAAGAAACAAAACATAGAAAGGCATTATCCAGTGAGGAGTTAGAGCCATTTGTTTACTTTGGCTTAACCTACATTTTCTGCAGGGGAGGGAAAAAATAAATTCCCTGGGATTCACTTGATATTTTGTCTCTATAGGAGCCAATTAGAGTGCACCATACCGAGAGAAACACAGACAGGAAAAGACTAAAGACAAAAAAAGATGCATGGGGTGGCTTGGTTTGTGTGTTCGTCAGCTGGCTGAGTTCATGAATTACTGGGGAATCAGAGGATTTCTAACAACTTAGCTGCACGGCACGACATCAGATGACTAGTTTCTCCACCAGATTTATCTTATTGTTTAGGAAATTTCTGCAGTCAATCTGCAATTGCTCTAAAGCCAAAAAAAAAAAAAAAAAAAAGTACATTTTCTTTCCCTCTTGTGCATAGCCAAAGTCAGCCAGCTCTAATGAAGAATCATTGTAAAAATCATGTTCTATAAATGCAGAAGTAAAATAAACTCAAGATTTTTTTTT
>SJYC01043617.1:0-10873 GCA_006408675.1 Madoqua kirkii | reverse complement strand
TCATCACCCGTCAGGATGAAGGTGCACCCCCTGCAGGATTTCTGGGTGGGTGGGGGCATCCCCTCAACTCTCCAGAGCAAATGCCTAAATGCTACCATCCTATGGGTCTCTCTCTTCCCCCCGAGGCCAGATGTTCAGGCAGGGTGTCTGCTCATCCCGGAAGGAACACAACCGCAATTACTTGTTTGTTGCCAGCATACGTGGTGTTGAAGATTGGCTGTGAAATAATGGATGACACATGGCTGACTCCCTTCTGCAGAGCCACCGGTGAACCAGGTGACCGAAGACTGGAGACCAGAGTGGGGGCGCCTTTACTTTAAGCCCTAAATCAAGAGTTTCAACAGGTGCAGATTCCATGAGACTGGAGAGGGAGTCAGGAAGACTTGAGGTTTTATATTCTTTAGATGTCGACTTTGGCCGTCCCAGCTATTAAAAAGTTATGTGTAACTTCAAGATGAGACGCATTAGCAGCTTCTTAGAAGAGGATAATCCCAATCTTCGGGAGATTTTATGAGACGGCACTCACTGCAGCTTCTGACTTGGTCTGCTGTTAATTGAATCAAAGTCAATGACAATCTGGCTGCACTTTGGTGTGAATTTCCTAAAAGTAAGAAACAAAACATAGAAAGGCATTATCCAGTGAGGAGTTAGAGCCATTTGTTTACTTTGGCTTAACCTACATTTTCTGCAGGGGAGGGAAAAAATAAATTCCCTGGGATTCACTTGATATTTTGTCTCTATAGGAGCCAATTAGAGTGCACCATACCGAGAGAAACACAGACAGGAAAAGACTAAAGACAAAAAAAGATGCATGGGGTGGCTTGGTTTGTGTGTTCGTCAGCTGGCTGAGTTCATGAATTACCGGGGAATCAGAGGATTTCTAACAACTTAGCTGCACGGCACGACATCAGATGACTAGTTTCTCCACCAGATTTATCTTATTGTTTAGGAAATTTCTGCAGTCAATCTGCAATTGCTCTAAAGCCAAAAAAAAAAAAAAAAAGAGTACATTTTCTTTCCCTCTTGTGCATAGCCAAAGTCAGCCAGCTCTAATGAAGAATCATTGTAAAAATCATGTTCTATAAATGCAGAAGTAAAATAAACTCAAGATTTTTTTTTACTCATTAATGTATCTTCTCAAAAAGGTAAAAAAAAAAACATACTTGAGAACTAAACATATTCTTTAAAAAATCAGTAAACAGTAAATATCTAATTATTGTTGTTTAGTCGCTAAGTTGTATCTGATTCTTTAGCAACCCCATGGACTATAGTCCGCCAGGCTCCTCTGTCCAAGGAGCTCTCCGGGCAAGAATACTGAAGACGGTTGCCATTTTCTTCTCCAGGGGAGGTTCTCAACCCAGGGATCAAACTTGTGTCTCCCGCATTGGCAGGCAGATTCTTTGCTGCTGCTGCTATTTAGCTGCTTCAGTCATGTCCTACCATGTGACCTCATGGACTGCAGCCCGCCAGGTTCCTCTGTCCATGGCATTCTCCAGGCAAGACACTGGAGTGGGCTGCCATGCCCTCCTCCAGGGGATCTTCCCAATCCAGACAGACTCTTTACTACTTGTAAACAATTTGTTTCTCATAAGGCACAATAGTCCAAGAGATTCACTACATATAACCTATATCCCTAAAGAATCCAAAAAGTTAGCCTTGTTACCAATTATAAGGACCCCAGTTGCGGACCACAGATACTATAAAGGAACATCTTCAAGAGTTTTCAGTCTAAAAGAAGTTTCTACCAGAAACCAAAGGTGGTTGGACTGACTTGCAAGTAACATGTACCTCCCAATATCTGCACAGCAAAGAAAAGCATACAGATCTCATTAACTTTAAATCCCAAATTAAACTATTCCTGTAAAAAGAATTCCCAGCGTTCCAACCTAGCAAGTTACTTGTACCTTAAATTTTTTTATGCCAGAGTTGTTATGTTACATCTGCAAAATTTAGAAAGGTTTAATATTAAAATAATAAAACATGTGAATTTTAAAATTTGTCACTACCAGAATAATTAGCTCAAGCCCTGGGAAGCCATTAACATGTGTAATCATTACACCGTCTTCCGATACTGCTGTCACTACCCATTAAAATCGACCCTGAGGATGATCTTTAGAGCCGTAACTCATCATGTTTAAAAAGGTGCTTCCTGTATCCAGACAAAACTCTAACCCCAAAAAGGTACACATACCCCTATGTCCACAACAAGCAGCACATGGAAGCAGCCTAAATGTCCATAGACAGGTGAATGAATAGAGAAGCTGGGGTAGACACACACAGCGGAGTGCTGTTGTTGTTGCTAGGTCACTTCAGTTGTGTCCGACTCTGTGTGACCCCAGAGACAGCAGCCCACCAGGCTCCCCCGTCCCGGAGATTCTCCAGGCAAGAACACTGGAGTGGGTTGCCATTTCCTTCTCCAATGCATGAAAGTGAAAAGTGAAAGGGAAGTTGCTCAGTCGTGTCTGACTCTCAGCGACCCCATGGACTGCAGCCTACCAGGCTCCTCCATCCATGGGATTTTCCAGGCAAGAGTACTGGAGTAGGGTGCCATCGCCTTCTCCAAATGGAGTACTACTCGGCCACAAAAAAGAATGAAATGATGCCACATGGATGCAACTAGAGATGATCAAACTATGTGAAGCAAGTCAGAAAAGAGAAAGACAAATACCATATGGTATCACTTATATGTGCGGCCTAAAATATGACCCCACCGTAGGAGGGTGGGGTTTGCAGATGTAAGCTTTCATATATGGAGTGGATAAACAACAAGGTCCTACTGTGTAGCACAGAGAACCATAGTCAGTATCCTATAATAAACCATAAGGGAATATTAAAAAAAAGAATGTGTGTGTATATATATGTATAACTAGATCACTTTGCTGTACAGCAGAAATTAGCACAGCATTGTAAGTCAACTACGCTTCAATTAAAAAAAATAAAAGAGGCTCCCAAGTGTGGCAGTCAGGCCTCCCAGGCAGAAATCAAACAGCAGACGAGGTCAAACGTGCAGTCTCCATCAGGCTTTTCCCAGTGCCTTCTCCCCCAGGGTCCACCACTCACCTGAAGGAGACCCCGGCCATTTCAAACATGAGCCTCGCAGCTGTTGTCTCATTGCTGTCGTGGTATTTATCAGACATGAAGATAACTTCTTTTATACCTTAAAAGGCAACAATGGAAGAAATCTCATTATGGGCATGCAGAGACACTGAAACAGGCATGCGGACAGGAGCCCGGGGCGAGTCTGATGAGTCACGCTTCCTGAGTGGACCGGCACACTCCGTCCAGTTACTGACACTTGTGTCTGCTGTTGTCAAACACAGCAGCGGACAGATTGTATGTCATCTGCCTCCAGTCTTTATGGATTTTTTTTAAATAAGTGCAAAGTGAAAACATGTCAAATAGTCAAGCCTTCATCCGATTAACAAATTTTCTTTACTGCAGGCAATCGAATATTCTTTTTATCACAAGGCAATGACTCCTTAACTCAAGAAGCTAGTGGGGGTGGTAGAGAAGGGTGGCACCATCAAGAGATGAGGACCAGAGTGCTGCCAAGTAAGACTCTGCAGACCAGTTCAAGCCAGCAAACCAGTCCAAGACACAGGGCCCATCTGGTTTCCTTCCCTGTCTCACTGGGCAGTTCAAGCACGAGGGCCACGAGTCTGGGGGGCACGTGACACGTCACCCACTCCTCCATCAGCCTCGGAAGCTGCTCTTCCCACGCACCCACTGTCACCTCTGAGCTTGAGGATAGCGATGAAAATTCGCAAAGGATGGTGCGCCGCCAATTAGGAAGCCCACAACGTTCCTTAACTCTCGATCCTGAACCCCCCAGACCCCTTCTGCTCAGAGATCCACGGGCTTGTGATAAACAGCCCCGTTAAAGCACACATCTGGCTAACATGATAAGTCTTTAAATCTCAAGCCGAGAGCTTTATGGAGATAAAGTGGAGCTGAATCTGAGATGTGACAGTTTGAAAAACGTGAAATATTCAGCACACAATGGTGCAGATTTATGATAACTGTAATGTGAGAAAAACCTGAAGTCAGACCATTTGAGTCTTAACGACGTTTATGTGTAGAAAGTGTTTACGTACCAAGTATCTACCATATATTAGAGGCAAATTAAAATTTCATGTAGAGACTGCCAGCTGACCTTGTTTCTGACAGAAGTTCACTTCTCTCCCTCCCCCCTAATCTATGCACAGTATGTCAGAAAATGGTAACTTGACAGTAATTACATGCAACGCCTGTGTTGTTTTTCGGCAGTTTGCAGTTTAAGAAGTTGCAAACTAAATTAAAAACATGCTAAGAATCACAGAGGATGCAATTAGTCTCAGAATACCTGGCACAGTTCAAAAATAAAACGGGAAATACCTTGCAAAGTTGATAGCACAATTAATATAGATCTAAACAATAGCAATTTGAGATCAAGCACATATGCACTGAGCAGGCAGAGATGCAAACGTGACCAATGGGATGGCCCGGGTCCTACCTGCCTGGATGATGAGCTTAGCACATTCATTACACGGGAACAAGGCGACGTACATGGTACAGCCTTTCACGTCTGCTGAGTTTTTGTTCATAATGGCATTCAGCTCGGCATGGCACACTGCAGATGTGAAGGAGAAAGAAAAACTTAAGACTGCAAGCGCATGAAGAATTTGCTGAGTGTTGAGGCATTCCGCTTGCCCCTCTGAAATCACACAGATGATAGACTCGATTTTCCAAAAATTGATTAGAGATGGAAAGTAATGAAAAACAAGCACCGCCTGGACTGACAGGTTGGCGATGAGCAGCGAAGCTGTTGACAACAGCAGCCCTGGGCCTGTTGGAACCTAAAGCAGCCAGGAGGGGCCAAGGTCAAGTGTGTTCGCCCACCCCATACAGAGCAAGAGCTCACGGCTCTGTGAGACCCTGGGGATGGAACTGCCAGGACCTTTTGTGTGTTGATAAGCACACACGGGGATATTTGCCAGAGCCACTAAAAGGGCAAAGAGCAATTTTAAGAGCAAAAGAATCAGGAAGTGAAGCTAAGCATTTCTGTCCCCAGGGATCTGCTGCTCCATAAGTTCTCAGTCCACATACCCTCAAGAAAAAGATCAGCACCATCTACTTAATGACCGTGGAAAGTCGAGTTCTTGCTATAAAGATCAGTGACCCCAGTCGGTGATCTAAGGGCATCCCCAGGCTTGACTAAGTCCAGGGTTAAGGAGGGCCCCTCCTCTCCTGTCTTGCACCTGTTGCAGCCCACCCATCTTCCCAGCTACTTGGTGAACTGTTCCCATCACCTAACCCACAGGGCACTCCTGGGAAGGAGCTAGAATCCTTCCCCACTGGGCTCTACGCCAGAATCCTCGACCTGCTTTGTCAGGCTGCTGTATTGCTTTCTAATAACATCACTTAAGTTTCTGGCTGCGTTATCTAAAATTGTTCTCCTTGTGGTTGTGATTTCCAGATTTGTCTGCCCAGTTGGAATCCCCCAGGGAGGACACACCCTCACATGGACACTGATGGTCTGGGGTGTGGTCAGGGCTTTGGAATTTTTGAGATTCTCTCTGCAGACACGTTGTGGAAACACTGCCTTATAGAATCCTCTTGTATCTGCAGGGGGACCTAACACATTCCAGGCATACCAGTGCTAGATAAATGCTTACTGAATGAATTACTATCTGGCCCTAGTCCAAGTCATACAAAAGTCCTAATTCTTAATATAGGGCCTTCCAAGGTCTCTCCCTCCGTCTCCAACTCATCCACCTTCTACCCTGAGCACCATCTTCCAGGAGTATTGAGGCTGTAAAACTAAAAATGCTGCTTACCAACCAGTTCTACAAGATCAGGTAAGCAGCCGCGCACCCTGAAAGGAATTCAGGACACAGCACAGGCGCAGGCACTCTGGGCTCTGGGAAAGCAGGCAGAACAGCCCCTTAGACAGTTGGAGACATCTTTCAGGAAAAAATCAGGTACCGATTCCAAGAAAATATTTTGATGAACCCGAATTCATGAATCTTCCCATACTTCAGTTTAGTTCAGTTCAGTTCAGTCACTCAGTCCTCATGGACTGTGGCACAGCCAGGCTTCCCTGTCCATCATCAACTCCCGGAGCTTGCTCAAACTCATGTCCATTGAGTTGGTGATGCCATCCAACCATCTCATCCTCTGTCATCCCCTTCTCCTCCTGCCTTCAATCTTTCCCAGGATCAGGGTCTTTTCCAATGAGTCAGTTCTTCGCATCAGTGGCCAAGATATTGGAGTTCCAGCTTCAGCATCAGTCCCTCCAATAAATATTTAGGACTTAGGAAAGCACTAAACTCATTAACTGAGATACCTGTTCCTCGCAACTGGCTTATACTGATGGCACAAACTCCTTAGCCAAAATCATGCATACCTCGCTGTCTCTTCAGAGCCGCTCCTCTGACCTACCTGAGAGGCTGAATCCTGGGCTACAGTCCTCAGTAAAGCCCTGCATAAGCTCAGAATAAGAGCTCTTACGATCTCTGTTTCTCTCTCAGTCCACAAGGCCTTAAAACAAGAGAGGCCTGAGCTCATGGCGCTCGTGTATTTGAGCCAGGGCATGCTCGCTTGATCAATGCACTTTTTTTGTTTTAATAAATGCACTTTTACTCTGGCTCGGACAAGACACATACCCTGCTCCGCTTCTTCCCCAGGTCTCCAGTTTTTGAGGGACGTCCTACATGTCCCTGCAAACCCCGCAGCAGTTCTGCAATGCTGCAGGCAGAAAGCTGACCAAGGCCTCTCGGAGATGTTGAGGGGCGCTCATTTTAGCCTATGAATAACCATGATTTAGCCACTTGTGGAAATGAACAGTCCCTGGCATTGTTAAGAAAATCTAAAGGGGAGGAAAAAGCTGTTGTTTCATCAGATCACAGCCAGTCAGAGAACAATTCTCGCTGACTGCAGAGGGACCGGACCTGGCTCCGCAAGGCTCTGTGCTGTAAACCCCAGGGTGGGGGGAACCTCGGGGCTCCCAGGGCACTGGCCTGGGAGGGGGCCCGTAGCCTCATTTCCCTCCCCGGTGACCAAGATGTTCCCAAGCTGGTATTAACGCTGCTCAGTGCTAAAAACAATTAGATGTAATTGTTTCTTTTACTTCCCCCTTGAGGGCAGAGCCCAGCCTTTCAGGTTCTCCGTAACTCCCTCAGAGCCCAATGTTATGCCATGAACGTAATGGGTCTTAAATATTTACTGAATGAATAAAGGAGGGAATTCAGATTCCAATTATTGATGGGGACATTGGGGAAAATACAGAAGGTCCTCTTAAATTCAAATATCAAAAATATACTTTCCCCTCTAATCACTGTTTTTTGATGGTGCTGGTATTAACATTCAGAACTGCAGTTTCTGAATCTGTTAGGAAACACTAGGATATGGTCTTCTTTTGCCTCTCTTAAAAACAGTCACATTGAAACTACCTTCCTCTGATTCATTGGAGGCAGTTTGGGGCAAAATTTAACATTATGTCTGGACTCATTAATGAAAATTATCACATGAAACAGATTCTCTTGGGTGGCATCTGACAACCCTGTATCAAGGGTAGTTTATAGAAGTAATACACAGGACTATAGAACAGACTTCCTGTCTCTTAACTACAAAAATCACAGAATGGAGAATACAGAGCTTCTTGTTAGAGAAACAAGAGGTCTCCTGGGCATTTAAGCAGCTGAGTGCTGGGCACATGTGAGTAAAGGAACAAGTCACAGTCCACCATCCTGCATGTTTAAAACCAGACAACACAAAAGCGAAACCCAGGTGTCCCACCCACGCTTCGCTGCCCTTGCTAACCCAACACGTGCACCCCTCCAATTCCAGATGCATCCAACGCCTGCCCAGCCACTGAACTCTAACACCTGCTTCTCGAGCCTACATCTGAGGGTTGAGGGGAGAAGCCCCCCATCCCTTCCCCTGGAAGCACCTGACACTCAGGGGCCCCTTTGTGCTATCAGCCTGGGTCCCTAGGTCTGAAAGTCTTCTAGCCTGGCTGACCTGTTAGCTCCTCTGTCTCCAGTCTCAGTGGCCCTGACCCTCGCTTCCCCTCCAAAACTGCCCAGGCAAAGTTAAGTAAGTTCCTAAAAACTGTTCTGGGTATAACCTTTATTTGCCGGGTCGCCATGTAAAAAGTTTAAGAAATACTAGTTCGTGGAAACCTGTTGACCTCTGTAATGTGCCAGTGCATGTATACAGTTCAGTTCAGTTGCTCAGTCGTGTCCGACTCTTTGTGACCTCATGGCCTACAGCACACCAGGCTTCCCTGTCCATCACCAACTCCCAGAGCTTGCTCAAACTCATGTCTATTGAGTCGGTGATGACATCCAACCAACTCATCCTCTGTCTTCCCATCTCCTGTCTTCGATCTTTCAAAGCATCAGGGTCTTTTCAAATGAGTCAGTTCTTTGCATCAGGTGGCCAAAGTGATTGGAGTTTCAGCTTCAGCGTCAGTCCTTCCAAAGAATATTCAGGACGGATTTCCTTTAGGATTGACTGGTTTGATCTCTTTGCAGTCCAAGGGACATGTATATAACCAACTATTAAAAAAAAAAACCAAACCTAAGCCCTAGAGTGTAGCATCTGCCAATTTCTGTGGTAGAAATACTCCCCCGGGGCCAATTCCAAGCTCCCAAAGTGATTATCATTGCAGAGATATGTATGGAGGAGGCTGCGCCCACACCCCGCCAGGCAGCCTCCTCCTTACCTGAATCCAGTCCCTTTCTGGCTTCAATCTCTGGGTTCCCTGCTCTCCTGGCCCCTGATTCTCACCCCTCTCCCCCACCAGCCCTCTCAGCACTGCCAGACCCTGTCTCTGTGGGTCTCTGCCCTGCTCTCAGGCTCCTGGGCATTTCCCAAGGTGCAATCCTGCTCTTTGGTTTTCCCCCCACAATGGTCGACTTTGAGAATTCATCCATTCATAGATTCTCAGAGAGCAGATCTACTTGTAAAACTCCGAAATCTACACTTCTAACCACAATTTCCCATATTCTCCGTAGGCTTCTTCTTTGGGGGCTGTCGAGAGGGGGCCGAGTCCACTATGATAAACACTCTGCAGAAATCTGATGACACTAAGTTAAAGGATGCCTTTATCTTTTTGAGTGTTAGCATTTCTATGATGTAGCTTAGGAAGAGCTTCAGCTGGAACTGCAAACAGGCCTGAGCACAAAAACCAAGCAAGGAGGATGGTTCTGTTACTGATCTCAAGATGAGCCTGGTTTCCACATTCACTGCAGGAATCAGAACCAAGTATTCCAAAGAGACGCACAGTGTCTAGGAAGTATTCAGAAGACAGTTAAATTGTTACACACACACAAGACTTATTTTCTGTTTACCCAGAATTACTCACCCATGGCTGAGCAATAAGCAAAAGAAGTCTCCAAATACTACATGTATATCTGTTAAGCACAAAGAGTGGCGCAGACAACTTCACTGATTCTCGACACTGCTAAAAGGGAAAGAATCAAATGCTGAAAATATCAGATTGATGCTTCCAAAAGTCCTTGATTGCTAGAAGGAGAACCTCTGTTTCAGGTAATTATAAGACAATTCATATGCTTTGGTCTTTTTTCTTTTATATTACCGACTGTCAGAATTCAGAACGCATTAACCTTGGCCCACTGAGAAGAGACTGTATAATTAGAAAACTGTATTTTTCAAATTCTCTCTTACTAGGGCTTGATTAATCCGTACTGTCTCGTGTAGGCGTTTCTCTGAAAGTTTGACAAATTAACAGGATATATTCCATCCTTCGTTAGATTTAAGGGACTCAACATTTTATAGAATTAACTTTCATCTCGTTTGATGTAAGACTAATACAATATCTATTTTAGACAGTAGCATTATTAAGGTTTACTTAAATAGGTTTAAAAAAAAAAGAAGCCTCAGAATCAAGGCTAAACAACTGCTAATTGCTGCACAAATAATTTAATACTGTGATTCTAGCCCAAACCGATCATCACGTGGCTACTAGGACGTGAGGGGAGCTACCAGGTCCTGATATAATTTGGGCTCAGGAAAATGAAGTTTCTATTCCAGTTAAATTCTCCAGGTTATTTAAGATTCCTTCTTGTTAGTAGTACAGGATTTTACTTGAAGAAAATGACTTTCAAGGGCCTGAGGGCTATTCTGCCGAGGCTGACCTAGAAAGCAGGACAAGCTGGGAAGCCAGCAGTGTGCAAGTGAACGGTCCAGACACAGGGCACTTGTTGGACTCAGCCTGGCCCGCCCTGCCTCCTGCCAGCGCTCCCCAGGCTGCACTGGACAGGCCTCGGCGTCTCTGGGGACACTCCCGGGCCCCTGACTGATGGCCGTGACATTTCTTGGGGCGGAGAGGCCACCCAGGATTAAAATAGGGATAGTCTGTCTCGCTGCCAAGACAGAGGGTCAGGACTCAGAGCCAAGAAGGGTGTGCTTGGGGCCGGAAATAGGTGGGAAGCTTCACCCTGCAATTAATAACTGACACAAAATGGGGTGCCGGAGTTCAAGATTGATCTGTGCATTAAAAAAAAAACTCAGTGTTACTTCTTTCAAGATACTCCACTTCTCTTCTGATGACAGGGCTTTTCTGGCATTCCTTCTGGAAAGCAGTGTCTGTGTTTTTACTGCTGGAGTCATAGAGGGAAGCGAGGGGTTCACCCGGGGCCGTCTCTTGGAGCAGCAGCACCCGCTGACCCCCTTGGACACCTGACGACGGGGGGCTTCTGCTGAGGGGTGGGCGTGTGTCCACTCCTCCAACAGATCCACGCAGGGGCTGCTTCCCTGCTTCAGGAGTTAAGATGGAACTTCCACTACCCGTTTCTTAATTATTGAAGGATATCCTGACCGGGCTTCATCCATCACCACCAGCCTCCAAAGACCCGTCCTTCAAGTC
>SJYC01043616.1:0-26191 GCA_006408675.1 Madoqua kirkii | reverse complement strand
CAAGGACCTACTGGACAGCACAGGGAACTCTGCTCAATGCGATGTGCCAGCCTGGATGGGAGGGGAGTTAAGGGAGAATGGATACATGTGTGTGCATGGCTGAGTCCCTCCACGGTCCACCTGAGACCATCACCACATTGTTAATCGGCTACACTCCAATACAAAAGAAAAAGTAAAAAGAAGTGAATCCCTCCCTGCCTGACCACCCCCCAGCACCCCCACAAAGGTTATAAACTGTTATTATCCCCCAAATCCACAGCAAACAGAGCTACAATTTGACTCTCAACAACATCACTCCTTATCACTCTTGTGTCTCATCTCACGTCCATGAAGTTCCCACATCTGCAAAGCAGCGACTGGATTTGTTATCAGAGTTTTAATGAACTGGAGGTTAAGGCCTAACCTGCTAGTTCTGTAACCCTCTGCATCCTGTGAAGCTCAGCCTCCTGGCCTATGAAACTGAAGAAAAGGACCTGCCTCTGAGACCTACCATGCATGTAATGTGTGCAGCCCCAAAGGTGGACTTGGTGAACGCTGGTGCCTGCTGTCCCCTCCTGAGACCCATCAATGCCCACCTGAGACCCTGTGGCCCCAGCTGCTCAGCAGGGTGGGCAGGAGGGGAGACATCTCTTACCCCTCCGTCCCCTGCCCTGGTCCCTATCCTTTGCCCTCTTCCTCTTGCTGAGGCTGCTGGCGAGCAGCTCAGGGCACCCAGGGGAGCCACTTAGCCCCAGTGGTAGTGCTTAGGGCTAAAGAGACTTCTGACTGTGGTGTTTCCATTACTAACACAGCCCCTAGAACTCTAATTACGCTGCCTCCCTGTGTGCTAAGGGCACACAATCAGGTCAGAGGGAGGAGGAGCTGGAAACGCTGCACTTCACCACGGTATGAACTGTGCCCAGCTCCCTTCTCACCGTGCACATGTGATGCAGACTCGTTTGATGCTGAAAAAGTACCGAAGCAGCGCAGGGAGAAGGGGGGCGCGCATCGCCATTGGACAGCGTCGTGATGCAAACAGTCAAGCTCCCCCACTCCCCTCCAGGGTTAACAGCTTCTAAGGGTGAACTGGGACTGACCAGTGGGCACTGGACCAGGAGTCAGGACGTGGGTTCTATCCAACCCCAGGTCCATCAGGCATGTCTCCTCGGGTGGCATGCTGATCCTGACTCAGCCGGAGGAAAGGGGGCTGAACTGATCATTCCGGGTTAGACCCAAGCTCCTGTCCCTGCCCCACACTCCCCGGGCAGCTCTCAGCCCTTCCGACACGACCACGCCTCTCCCTACTCCCCAGTATCCGTGCCACTCCCGCGCCTCCTCCCTCCCCTTTCCCCCACGATCTCCCCCATCCTTCACCGAAACAGGCAATTGATCACATTGCTGCTATCGTTCAGTCCCTCAGTCGTGTCCGACTCTTTGTGACCCCATGGACTGCAGCACGCCAGGCCTCCCTGTCCTTCACTGTCTCCTGGAGCTTGCTCAAACTCATGGTCACTGAGTCAGTGATGCCATCCAGCCATCTCATCCTCTTCCTTCCTCTTCTCCTGTCTTCAGTCTTTCCCAGAATTGGGGTCTTTTCCAGTGACTCAACTCTTCACATCAAAGGACTGGAGCTTCAGCTTCAACATCAGTCTTTCCAGTGAATATCCAGGATTGATTTCCTTTAGGATGGACTGGTTTGATCTCTCTGTTGTCCAAGGCCTCTCGAGAGTCTTCTCCAACACCAAAATTCAAAAGCATTGATTCTTTAGCACTCAGCCCTTTTTATAGTCCAACTCTCACATCCATACTTGACTGCTGGAAAAACCATATAGCCTGGATTTATACGGACCTTTGTTGGCAGAGTGATGTCTCTGCTTTTTAATACACTGTCTAGGTTAGTCATAGGTTTTCTTCCAAGGAGCAAGCATCTTTTAATTTCATGGCTGTAGTCACTGTCCACAGTGATTTTGGAGCCCAAGAAAATCACATCCCCACCTGTAACTCCAGGAACTGAAGGTTGGCTGTCACAGGCTCTATCCCCATACAATGTCCTCCTCCATCACTAAGCGATGAGCTTGGGGACCAGCCCTCTCACATCCCTCATCAATCTATTTCTCTCTCCTGGAGTATTCCCATCTGCAAGCAACTATGTGCTGCAAAAACAGACAGACACCAGACCCTCCCCTTGGTCAGACAACATAAACCTCTCCCTTGCCGCGCCCCAGCCCCCCAGCTGGCCGTCATCCTGCTCTCTTCCCAGACATCTCAAAACCAGATCTCCATCCGCTCTGCCCACTGCCTCACCTGCTGTGCGCCCTCCACCTGCCTCCAGTGTACCTTCAACCCTCCCTGCTGCCCGGAGCTGCTCTCTGCAGTCTGGGCATGGCCCCATGGTACTGAACCACACGGGCATTTTCCCACCTCCCTCGACCTCTCGGCAGCCTTTGGTGTGGCTGCCCCTCGCTCCTTCTGGAAACACTGCTCTGCGTGCTCCCTAATGTCACAGTCCTTCCCTGCAGCCCCTTCTGCTTCCATCAGCCTCAGCACCATGGCTCTCAGGGACACGGCCAGGGCCCAGCCTCTGTGTGCTCTCCCTGTGTCACCTCACCCATCCCCATGAAGTCATCCCAGGCCAACAAGCCACACGGACATCACCCTCTGCTCTCACACCTAGCCTACAGACCTCACACCCTCTCTGGGAGCTCCCACAGACGCCTCCAACCTCATGGCTCCAGATTTCCCTCGCTCTGACCCCAGACCTAGGTCCTGGGACCAGAGCTCTTCCCATCCCCCAGCACCGGCCCACCACCCCATCCTTACCTGATGGGGCCCAATGAATCCTTCAGATCTCCAAGTAACGCTCACTTTCTCAAAAAGAACATTCAGCAACATCTGTTTATCCCAGTCCCATCCACCTACCTGCTCTATTACTAGTCTGCAAGCTCCTGAACACAGAGACCATGGTCATTATTTACTGCTGGTGAGTGCCTAGCACAGAATACGTATCACAGATCACCCGTAAGTATGTGCTAAGTAAATGAACAACTATAGGTGAACATATGTGGGAAGACATCATGTATTATAAAATACAGTTACAATTCTTAAAAAAGGAAGCAAGAAGCCTCAAGAACTCAGCAACAGACCACTCAAAGTGATATAAGAATAGAGGGATCATTAGTACTTATTTCAACTTCTAAAAAGTTATAATTCAATTGCAGAAGGAAAAAGGACATGGAGGAATTCTGCTTCTCTTTCCCACCTAAACTCAAAATTAATGGCATTTTGAACAAAGTCTTTTAATTGCAGAATTTAAAAATTCATGCTCAGTTATCTTATTCAATATTTTAAAGTTACTATGGCATCTATCATTTGAAAGAAGCACAGAGATGAAATTTACACCTCCACTAACTGGCCAGGACCTGTGCAATCAGATGGTTAGACGACATGAGCAGGGAGAAGACGGGCACGTTCTAACCAACACATTCTCCATTTATCATGGGATTTCCTGAAGCTGGGCCAGTATCCGTATTTCAGTAACCACCACCAGATGGACTGACTCACAGAGGACTCCTCAGTCCCTTCTTTCTGTTTGGTCTTAGAATCACCTCTTGACTAAGCATGTCTTCTCTCTTCATATATTTTCTTGTACTTACAGATGGGCTGGAGTAGGAAATGGCAAGCCACTCCAGTGTTCTTGCCTGGAGGATTCCATGGACAGAGGAGCCTGGTGGGCTACAGTCCATGGGGTCGCAAATAGCTGGACACGACTGAGCAACTCAAGCATGCACACCCACGTGGGGTCTTCTTCATTGCTGTCTGCCAACCTTTTTTCATCTGTTTGTGGATGAAACACTCTTTAACTGTCCCCTTCTGCCTGTGTGTACCAGCTCCATCTGGTTTATACATCTCAGAACTGGAGCAGACTTGAAGCGCTGGAAGGAGGGGACGGGGACGGTATAAAGCCTGTTCTCTATTAATTTGTCCACACACACAGATGCGTATTCCTTCTGTGTCGCTGCCATCAGCAGCCGTTTGTTGTAGCTCTCACCCCAGATGCTTCCAGAATACCTTTAAAAAAAAAACCCTAAGCAGAGAAACTGCACCCTGGTTGAATACAATCAAAGCTATATTGCTTAATTTTTCTGGAGAAGTCTAGAACTGGCGGAGTCCTCAGTAATCACTTATTTCATAAAGATATTGAGACATGAAAGTCAAGTTGTATATCTGACAGCACCACGATCCCTGGGTTTACACACACCACACCTGGAGCCCAGGCTCTGGACGGTCAGTCTAGGAGGATTCTCTCGTTTGAACCTGATAATCATCATCTTAAGCACTGTGCAGCTTTTCTTAGCCAGTATGCATATTAAAGGTTTGCACTGCTGCTGTTGCTAAGTTGCTTTAGTCGTGTCTGATTCTGTGCGACCCCAGAGACGGCAGCCCACCAGGCTCCTCCATCCATGAGATTCTCCAGGCAAGAACACTGGAGTGGGTTGCCATTTCCTTCTCCAATGCATGAAAGTGAAAAGTAAAAGTGAAGTCACTCAGTCATGTCCGACTCTTAGTGACCCCATGGACTGCAGCCTACCAGGCTCCTCAGTCCACAGGATTTTCCAGGCAAGAGTACCGGAGTGGGGTGCCATTGCCTTCTCTGAAGGTTTGCACAGTCCTATCCAAATATAAAACAATAGTCCCTTAAGAAGCAGAAGCAAAAAACAATATAAATATTTGCAAAAATCTCTAGGAACCAAATTTTGGTGTGTATTTCTGGGAGAAAATATGTATCAGTGACAGCATTAACACAGTTCATAAAAGATGGAGTCTTGATGAAAAAAAAAAAACTCAAAACAAAACCTTAACAATTCAGGCCAGTTTCAGAACAGATCAAACAAAATCAGCATAATTGACACAGAATAGATCGATAAAGACCCCAAGGTTCATCGGAGTCAGCTGCTGCCTGTCAGCACACTGCCTGGTCACATAGAGTTTCTAAGCAATAGCTTATCAATGTAGAGAATTAAAGAAGTTATATTTACATTCAGATAATTAATGGGCTGGCATACTTGACACAACCTGAACGAGGCTGAATGTGGCCCTGAAGTTTTATAGAGGCTATTAATCTCTCAGCAAACCTTTTATTTAGAGACAGTGCAAACTTTAGCCTGCTTCCTGGTCATCAATTTGGAAATCACTAACCTTGAATTATTTTAAGTTTTATTATAAACTTCCATGAAGTAAACAGACTCTTTATAAGCGAAGGCCAATAGGTGCATTTTCATGGGTAGGTTTGATCCCATAGATGAGCATTGAGCTGTTGCTACATTGCCTCCACAGAGTCAGGTATTAGTACACATTGTTACTATACATCCTTTCTAGATACTCATGGTGAAATAGTAATCTCCTGCTCTTTGAAAATAACCAGCCCTGAATTATAGATTAAAATGTATAGGTAATGAGACTTCCCTGGCAGTCCTGTCGTTTAGACTTAACCTTCCACTGCAGGAGGTGCAGGTTCAACCCCTCGTGGAGAAGCTAAGATCTCCCCGAAAACATAGAAACAGAAGCACTATTGTAACAAACTGTATGCAACAAATTCAATAAAGACTTCAAAAATGGTCCACATCAAAAAGCTTTTTAAAAAGTGTACAGAAAAAAGTCAAATGAATAAAATCATGATTTGTTCTTTCCTAAGGACATTTTATAAATGTTTATAAACATTTATACCTGAAAATGAAATACACTTATGTTAAGCTGGTTAAATTTCAGGGGGAGCCTCATATATAAGCCATTGTGTTTCCCTGTTTGTCTAAGAGTGTACATGGTTGAAACCCAAGTTTGCCCCTCTTTTCATAAGAACGATATCCTTTACTTCTTTACTGTCAATTTGCTCCAAGGTTTTCCATTGATTACACTAGTTATTTTGGAAAAAGTCCCTAATTAGACCCACTGTCAGGATAGGAGTGCCGGATGGCCAGGGTTGGGGGACGGTGGTTGGGGGCCGCCACCAGTGAAATTAGAATTCTGCAGGAAAAGAAACAGCAAGTCATCAAATCCATGATCTGCCTAACATAACCAGAGGGCATTCAATTTCAACCAGCTGAGGGAACAAATTTGATCTTAATTACTAAGAAGCTCCTACAAGTTGTGAGGAAGCCACAGCTTAAGAAGGATCAGCCTCCTAAGTTCTTGATAAATTAGTTTCTCAAGACTAACCTTTTGGATGCCAAAGAAATATATCACGTGCGTGGCAGTCAGGAAAATGTCAGTGTTCAAGGGGGTAAGGTAAATGGCTAAGGAAATCACGAAAATGACATCTATGCATGCTTAACAATATGCTAAATCTGAAAGATAAAGATTACATTTAAATATAAAATTGAAAGAAGAACTGCCACATACTGGCAAAACTGTTTCAAGCTGCCATGTTCAACTCTTGCCTTAATTAATTCCAGCACTTTTTATAACCTTTTTAGAGTTTTTTCTGCAGAAATACGAACTGACTCTGGAAAAAGCCGCACATCACCGTGTTTAGCTGATGCATCAGAGAACAGGGCTACCCACCTTCTTGGGACATCAAGACTATGGTCCTTTCCATGATGAAAAGGGCAAAGCAACAGGGAGAGCAATCCTGGCTTCCTGATTGAGCGAGATGGGAAGAGAAGGCCAAGCAAAGACCTGTGCTTCCCACGAATCCCTTCTCCAGTAGGAACCAGCAGGGCAAGAAAACCCAGGCAAGCTTGATGTGCATGGGGAGCTCCTTTACAAACATGAAGTTTAACAACGGCTCCTAAGAAAGAAAGAAGCTGATTTCACGCCAACACTCGGTCTGTAAACCATGTCATCAAAATCGCTTATGAAAACCCACAGAAAGAGCGATCTCTGCATTACCACAAGTATTTCACCTCCATTTTATAAAATTGGTATTTTGATTAAATGTGCTTCACTCTGATGAATTCCACAAAGAGAAACGAATGGAAAATGTCAGCTGAATGCTTCATCCTGGGGTTAGCAACCACCCCCTCAAGAAAATCAAAGCCTTCCAAAGGTTTTTACCTGGCAAATTAGATAAATCTGCTCCTTCCTGGGTTTTTTTTTTTTTTTTCATTGTCATTCATGTGAAAAAGTGTCACTATAATAATGCTGATTTCTTTCTGACACTGTTAACTGGCATCATACTATCTTTTGGATTTTTCGGGAAAGAGATGAGATAAAAGGCAGTTTCCTTGGCATGGGGAATTTTCATTTTCCATATTAATACTACATTATCATCAAATTGTTTCCTGAAGTTTTGATCCTAAGCCTGGAAGAACAGAAACAGCCTTTAAAAATGCCTCTCCAGAGACCTGGCCCAGAAGAAGCCCCATCTTCCTGTGCTGACACATGTATTCTGTGCTTACCTCCTGTCCACACAGTGTCAGTCAAGACTCGTGACTTCCAAATTTACAGCATTAATAAGGAGAATTACTAAGTTGTATAATTTACTGGTAAACTTAAACTTACACAATTCCCAAACTCCCCTTTGCAGTAATGTGAAGGCAGGGCAGGTGTATATGGCTTGCTACCCCGTCCTAGACACAGGCCACCAACCACCTGAGCATTCCACCTCTGGCAGGTCGTTTCATGGAAATCTCTATTTGTTCAAGTGCATAGTGAGAAGACGAAAATGGGAGACCCGCTGTGCCTCGATCCACCCATTTCGGCAAAAGTGAACTCCTGTGCCTCCCTGCAGGAAACAGAGGCCACCAGCCCCAGCATTAGATGATGTCACCTGTCTGTGTGGCGTTGTATTAGTTACTTAATGTTTCTGGGCCTGCAGATTCCTAACCATGAATGATGTGGGCAGCTTAGAACCTGTGGGCATGAAGCCCAAGGCACCAGTGAGGTTCTTCTAGGGGTACAGGAACACAGACTGGCAAACAGACATCCAGCACTTACCTACATGTTTTCCAAACATGTACAAATGCTGTTCAGTAACGTTCAGATTAATGCAAAGTATTACTGATAAACAACTCTTTTTCATCATGGATTTTCTGACTCAAAAGATACTATGAAAAAGTATGACCTCACTTATATATGGAATCGAAAAAATAAACACAAGGTCACAGGTACAAGAACAGATGGATGGTTGCCAGAGGCGGGAGGTGGGGCAGAGAAACAGGCAAAGGGGGTCAAAGGTACAAACTTTCAGTGATAAAATAAGTCCTGAGACTGTGATGTACAGCATGGTGACTGCAGTTAATACTACTGCACTGCACACTTGAAAGTTGCTAAGAGAATAGATCTTATAAGTCCTCATCATAAGAAAAAACAATTTTCTATAAACATTATCAAATATCGGTATGTATGAATCATCATGTCATATACTTGCAACTAATCTAAGTGTGTATGTCAATTATACCTTACCTTTAAAAAAAAGATACTAATAGTTTAACTAGCATTGTATAGGGGTCATGGAAGTGGTTTTATTGTTTTTTTTTTTACATTTAAAAGCGGGTCTCATATAATCAGTTGTTGTCCTTCAGTTGCTGAGTCGTGTCTGACTCTTGTGGACAAACTAATCTAAGTGTGTATGTCAATTATACCTTACCTTTAAAAAAAAGATACTAATAGTTTAACTAGCATTGTATAGGGGTCATGGAAGTGGTTTTATTGTTTTTTTTTTTACATTTAAAAGCGGGTCTCATATAACAGTTGTTGTCCTTCAGTTGCTGAGTCGTGTCTGACTCTTGTGGACTGCAGCATGCCAGGTTCCTCTGTCCTTCACTACATAATCAGAAGAACTATGAAGAACTAAGAATCAGAAGAACTAAGAAATCAGTGGTCTAGAATCCAGATCATCTCTACAGCTCCTTTATAGGATGGACACATCGTCTAACACATCTAAATGACAATGTGTTGTCATTTATTTTGTCATTAATTTTTAAATCATAAAATGGAAAAAAAGAATCTGCAGTTTAGTCAGTTATCACCAAACATTTCTATTACATCCAAGGCTACCTAAACATTTACTTCTCTGTGGCCCGAAAATCCTGAAACAGACGGGAACTGAGTGTATGGTTTTCAGCCAGTCATAGTTATTTAGACTTAAAGCCCATCTCCGCCCATATTATGATGGTAGTAATACTAAATGCCTCTTAAAAACCATTTAATACCTTCTCCAACTTTTATGGTACATCGAATTACAAGCTCACTCTCCTGAAAGAAAACAGTCTACATTCTAACACAGCTCCATGTAAAAATGAATAATTGATAAGTAAGGGGCAAAGAGCTTAGAAAACCTAGAGGTATCACATGAATAGTAAAAAATAATGCAGACAGACAACCGGTGCCCTGAAACTCAGCAAGCATTCAATAAAAAGCAATCAGAGAAGCTGGACAAATGCCTGTATGGGTTCTCTTTCTTTCCAATTCCTTCTGGAAAGGAGCTCTGAACTTGGACAAAAGGCAAGTGTCTCAGAACACGAGCTACTGGACAGGTTCTGGAAGTGGGGAGTTGGGGACAGGTGGCGGTAAGTGTGTTGCAAAGCCTTGGGCTTTCTAGGTCACTGCCAGAAATGTGCCTGGGGCTCCCGGTAATTGAAGGAGGCACAGGTCCCACTGGAAGTAACCCATGAGGTTATTCATAGTTTAACCAGCATTATAAAGAGGTCTTGGAAGTTTGTTTTTTTTTTAATCGGGGTATAGTCGATGAACAATGTTGTGATAGTCTCAAGCAAACAGTGAAGGGTCTTAGCCACATATACACTTGTATCCATTCTCTTTGAAAGTTTTTTTTTGACATTTAAAAGAGGGTCCCATATAATCAGTTGTTGTCCTTCAGTTGCTGAGTAGTGTCTCTTTGTGACCCCGTGGACTGCAGCATGCCAGCCTCCTCTGTACTTCACTACATAATCAGAAGAACTAGGAAATCAGTGGTCTAGAATCTAGACCATCTCTACAGCTCCTTTATAGGGATGGACACATCATCTATCCTTCCTGAAATAGTAGTCTGTCCACCAGGTCAAGCCCACACAATTCCAGACACTGTCACTTAACTTTGTCATTAATTGTTTTAAGTCATAAAATGGAAAAAAAGAATCTGCATTTTAGGAAGTAACTGAGCTTACTCTGAGTAAGCTGAGCTCATGAGTAACTGAGCTCAGGAACACACGGGGAGCCCTCTACACCCAGGCGACCTCTGGCATCTCTTTGTGTAACCAGCCTCAGCACCAGAGACACCTCCCAAGAATCCCTCTATCGGGAATTCAGCACTGTCTCGACTCAGTGAATAAGGGCTGGGGTACTTACACCCTTCAGCGCAGACTCTGAATTCACTGACTCATTTCTCTGATCTTTATATGGGACCTTGGACTGTCCCATGAGAAATCACCTTTGCATGTGCCTCCAAACAACGAACTATTTCCCTTCTTTCTTATTGAAAGCACACAGAATCACAAGCAAGAAGACCAAAGTTTCTAAAACACGTACGCTCATCTTTCCCGCACTTCACTCCTCTCAGCTGCGGCGAAGAAGGCAGTTTTACCCTCTTTTCCCCAGGAACCTGCCTTTTCTACTCCTCCCGGGGGGTGGGAGTGAAATGAACTAACCCGACTATGAAACTCCCTGCCGCACCAAACTGTGTCTGATTCCCTGAGAACCCAGAGTGCTCGGTAGTTCTCCCCAGTCTCATTCCTCAACTCCTTCTCCACCTCTGGGCACGTTTTTCTTCTTGCCCTGAAACAGCTTAGATGAAAGTTATGGGGCGTATTTAACATGATTAAGGTCCAGGAACATTAGTGAAAAGTATGTAAATTCAGCTAAACGGAGACTTGGAGCTCTTCGTGAGGAAAAACTCCAGAGGAAAACCTCACAGGCAAGAGCCAACTTTAACAGAAAGGGCTCACATCACACCTGAACTCACTGCCTCTCTGCACTCGTTTCCTGCAAGCACATCTTCCCCATTTGAGTGGCCCCCATCTATGTGACTCCCAGCAGAAGTGGTCTGGTCATAAACACAGGTCTTTAAAAGACGCCTTAAAAGAAATTCAGCAGCATATGAAGCCCAAGGCGCCTCTTCCCAGCATTAACTGCATATTCTCCAAGGAATTCAAGGAAGAAAAGGATGCTGGCTGGGTCCTTCCAGCTTATCTCTGAAGGGAGTCTCCCTGGGGCTCAGATGGGCAACAAGCATCCTTCCCTAATTTAATAAAAACCAGAGATGGCCAGGCCCAGGGTTGGCTCCACGCATCTGGCTTGTGGTCTGACCCCCGTCCACCCTGGCAGTGCAGCGCCCCAGAAAACAGGAGGAGGCAACCGTGTCATCCCTCGCCCAACGCCCAGTTCACAGCCTGTGTCCTGCCTCCCAGAGGTGAGCCTGAGCCAGAGGTCCTCGGTACGTGGAAATACATGCTGCTCCTCATCAGAGCAAAGCCCAGGCTGGTACTTGGTTAACTGGCTCTGTTCATGAATCGCCAAGACACAAAAGGCAGGGGCCACTGTGCCAACTTCACGGTCACCGCCCCAGGGCTGCGGCACTTTGCAGAGACGCCCACCATCTGCAACGCTGCCCAGCCCAGCCACCGCCACGCCTCCACTCCTTGGCTCTCTTTGGAATTTAAGGGAAGGGGGTGGGAAACTGGGCTAGCTCAATAGGATTTGTTTTCTTAACTGGAAAGGACGATGATGCTTTCTGACCATCCCTGGTATGTAAGCCCTCACTGAGGCCACGCCACGAGCAGGACAAACACACAATGTGCCCTACCGTAAGGGTACTTGGTATCCAGGATGTTCTCCGCTGTCCTCCTCCAAGGCAAGAGGTCATCGCTGCACCCATTTGGCATCCCGTTGTACCCGATGCCCACGATTTTGTTTTCTGCATTCACAATGCAGGCACCGACCTGCGGGGAAACACGCCCAGAAGCTTGATGACTTCGAGGGGCCGGTCTGCCACTGCAGAGGCAGCAAATGAGACCAGAGGCCTGCGGAGCTCCAGAATGGGCAGGCAGCCTCTGGAGGGGCCGAGAGCTCTGTCTCCTTGGGGTACGAGAGACAGTGAACAGGGGTGGGTGACAATTCACTCTCACAGGAAAATGTGAGCCGGCAGGAATGCTGTGCCAAAGGCAGTAGATTGACTCTGCTTTTCTAAGTTGGCAGGGGTCCCCGGGGCCTCTTCCTTTTGTAATTTGCTCTTGTGGGCATCTCTGTGTCTGTCTGCCAGTGTCCAAACATTCTCCTGCAGAACTTGCTTACCTGGGAATTTGGATCTTTGCTCCTCTGTGCTGATAAGAAGGCCACCGCCATGAAATACTCAGGCCATTCGAGATAGTCATCACGTTTTCTGCAGGGAACTTCGCTCATGCTGGGTCTAGAAGGCAAACACACAACAAAACAGCAGTCAACAAACACATTTTGGTCAATCTGCTTTCCAATTCGACCCAGGCACACGTCAGCTTTGGCTCTCCAAACTTAAAACAATTTCTATTGACATTTATCAATCAGACATCATAGCACATTAACCCTGGACATTCTGTGGTCTTAAGAAAAAAAAAAAAGTTAACTATTTCAAAAGTTTTCCTGTGTGGCTGCACCTTCCCAAATATTGTATCTATTTACTACTTTCTCATACAATTTTTTTTTTGGCAAGTTACTACACATGCCTGAACTACAAATCATTCTCATCTTTCACCTCTCTCCCTTATCAAATGATGTCAGCACAAGAGGGCAGGGGAAAAGAGAACATTTTTTGACCATCTAATCTACCCTGCTGCATGCTAAGTCACTCCAGTTGCGTCCAACTCTTTGTGACTCTATGGACTGTGACCTGCCAGGCTCCTCTGTCCATGGGGATTCTCTAGGCCAAGAACACTGGTGTGGGTTCTCTTTTCCTTCTCCAGGGGATCTTCCCAACTCAGGGATCGAACTCATGTCTCTTATGTCTCCAGCATTGGTGAGCACATTTCTTACCAATAGGGTCACCCAGGAAGCCAGATCTACCCTAATCTATTTCAGATACTCTTAAAGGTTGTACACATCAACTCAATAAAGGCTCCTTCTGAGTTAAGGTAACTCACATCCCTCTTACAGAGACTCAAGGAACCTACAACTCACCCTAAATCAGATGGGATTACTATCCACGCCAGAATTCCATATGACTCCGTCCGAGCTGTGATATTCCTGGATCCCTATCCTTTCCCTTCCCTTAGCTTCCCCAGATGGGACAGAAATTATCCACCCTGAGTAGTGACTCAAACGAAGAGAAACTATTTAGACTCTTGCTATGATTATGGCAAGATTTCAGTAACATTGGGCTACACTAAGGAGAAGAAACTGTCTCTACAACGGGGACAGAGCCCCTAAAGTGGGCTAAAACTGCCAGTAAGGGGGAGGGGCCCTTTCAAGGGAGAGGAAAACAAGAGCAAATAAGCAGAGCAACACAGGAACAGACAGTGAGTCTGGAGAAAGCCTAGGCATCCGGGCTTAAGAAAGGCGAGCATTTCCCGGCAGCTCCGCTTCGGGATCCAGCTGAGACGCTTACAGCTAGGAGCAGCGCCAGAGGGTGCCCACGACTGGGTACCATCCACTGGAAACCATCCGATTTGTTGTTTGGTCGCCAGTCGCTCAGTCACCTCCGACCCTTTGCAACCTCGTGGGCTGCAAGGCTCCAGGCTCCTCCGTCCATGGGATTTCCCAGGCAAGAATATTGGAGCGGCTTGCCATTTCCTTCTCCAGGGGATCTTCCCCACCCAGGGATCGAGCCCGTGTCTCCTGCATTGGCAGGCGGACTCTACCACCGAGCCACCGGGGACGTCCCCGAACTCATTCATTCAAAGTTTAAGGGTTAGCAGCACCCAAACTCGCTGCGGGGGCCCAGGATGAGTGCTTGCCAAACAAGAAGGCGAGGACGGGAAGGAGAGGGGAACTTAATACCCCGGTTTGGTCTAGCGCTCAACGCCGGTGCAGAAACACAAGAGGACCACAGGTCCGGGGATATGCCGCTGGTCAACCGGCAGGGTCACAACCCGCCCTCCTCCCGCCCCGATCCCGGGCCGGAGCCCGCCGCCCCGCTGCACACGTGGCCGCTGGAAGTGACTTCCAGAGCCCCCGCCCCGGGGCCCCTGCGCGCGCCCTCGGCTCCCGCGGCGGGGAGAAGGCGTCTCGGAGGCCGCGGGGCCCGCCGCGAAAAGCACCGAGCGCCGCCGACCCCGCACGCGTTCCCCCGGCAGCAGGTGTAACCGGGAGGGGGAGTCCCCGGGGCTCCACGCGCCCGGGCCGCGCCACGTGGCCCGCACCGCCGCCCCCGCGCCCCCCTCCGGCCCCGGCCGGCGACCTGCAGGCCAGCGCCGGTCCCCGCCGTCCCGCCGCCGCCGCCGTCCCGCCTCGCGCCTGGGGAGGAAGTCGGCCGAGGGGGCGGGCCCGCCGCGCGGCCGGAAGGCGGCGGAGGGCCCGGCGGGCGCGTGGCCGGGGAGGGGTCCCCGGTGGGATCGCGGGCGCCTCCGCGTCCCGGCACGGTGGGAGCCCGGCCAGCCCTCCCGAAGGTCCGGCCGGCGGCCTCTGGGCCCGGAGCGGGAACGACTCCTCCAGGGACCCCGTCCCCACTTTGTTGTGGGGGGTGTGGTTTGGGGTTCGGCGTGACTTTGATCGGGTGGCTGCGACCCGCGCGGTCGCCCCGCCGCCCTGGGTCCTCCCGAGGGACCGCCGGCAGCCGCTTCCCGCCGGGCTCCGACTTCAAGACAACTGCTGCTTTTTTTCGGAACTCTGGATCTGAGGATAGTTTTTGTTGTTAATGGTGCAGGTTTGGGGCGTTTCCCCACCACCACAACCGCTTGGGTCTACCGTCAGCTACTTAAAGCTCTTGCTATAAAGCAATGATAGAAGATAGAAACCATGAGAGTAAAACGGCACGGAAGAGTCCATGGCAATCAAACCGAAAGGGACAAGAAGTAAGAACCGGTTTTGGCCTCTGGAGTGGGCCTCCCGTGTCGCAGTAGCAGCGTTGGTTTCTGGCAGGAAGGGTTCGTTGGAGGCCGCGCACAGAAGCTCTGCCTCGAGGCACAAATGCCTCGAAGCTGTATTTGCATAGGCGCTTTGCTTGGCCAGCTTCCAGTTCCTACTCAAATTCTGTGGAAGGGCCTGAACTAGCCTGCTACCCCTTCTGGCCCCCAGCCCTGTGCACACCCCCTCCTGGTATTCCCCATGAAAGGTTCGCTGGCTATAAAATTGTGCATATTTTGTTACAATTGTTAAAAAGATCAGCAACGCACAGTACAGGTCAATAGGAAAGCCCTTGGGTAACATTTCTGAGTCATATGCTCCAAGGCACGAAGTCTGATTGTAACTTTGGTATTCTATTCAGACATCTAGCCCCTAAATCTGGTGGAACAGTGGTTCCACCACAGAGAATGACAAAAGAAACCCTTTCTGTCTCACAGACGGGGCTTGAGGATACTGTCAGCACTCCATAAATAACAGCTAGTGGAGTAATCACGAGTTCTGATCAGCACCTCCCAGATCTGAGTCTCTAATCCAAACAAAAGCGTGTTAACTACATTAATTTAGCCTCACAGAGGAAGAATGATGAGAATAAACAGTTGGTTCTATCTAATTTCTCACTACAGCAGACACATCATTCTTCATCTCCATGGTCCAGCCTGTAGATTCAATAATTAAATTATGTACTGCGTTCAGTGAATGCCGGGAAAGCGAAGGGAGAAAATACTTCATCGTTAACTATAGATTTTTTTTTTATAAGACTCAGGCTGCAAAGAGCTACATAGATTAAGATGATGATTTTTAATGTCAAGTTAACTTTACTCGGCTGTCTTGTTGCCACTAAAATATATTATACGCTGAGCCCCTGGTTCCCCTCCCCTCTCCCAAATCCACTGCTTGGTCCGTTCACCCTCACCTACAGTCTTTGCATCTTCATAGATCCATTTCTCTTCTTACCAACCTCCAACCTATACATCACCCGTTGCTGCTGGTCTTTCAACCACAACATCATTAAGCTTTCTTCCTTCCTCTGCTCTGTAAAGACTGTCATACATAATTTAGTTACTTCTCATCATTCTCCATTTTGGTCAACTCTCACACTCCCCTCTGCAATAAATTCAGGATCCTGCTTGCTGCAAACACATTACCCTCAGTGTTCCTGCATTTCACTGAAAGTCTCTCATCTTATTAGATGACATCATTCATAATACAGGAAGCCCTCCTGATTCATGGTTTCACAACCTGAGGTTTCAATTATTCTACACACACTGTGAACCCAGGCAGCCCAGGAGGGAAAAAAAATGCCTTCCTTGATTATCTTGCTCATTAACACCCTGTAACTCCCAAGTGTGACTGTAGGTGTTAAAGCTCTCCTGTTAATACCTTGCATTTTGGTTTGTAATTGAAGATCTTCCTCCACCCACCGCAGACACAGGGGCTCACTATTCTCAGCCACATCAAGTGTGAGGAGGTTTCACACGGGGTGAACACAATCAGCTGTTTGAAGGATTATGGTCATGGGCTTTGGCTTGGTGCCTCTGTTTACAGGCCTGCGGGTTATCTATGTCTGATCTGTAGCACAATCTGGAATATATTTCAGTACCTTGAAGGTGGCGGATCCAGGTTAAAAGGCAGCCTCAGATGGGGCTTTGATGGCATTCATAGATGTTGGCTCGGCTCTATCAAGACACTGCTCACCACTTCTCAGCTACCCAGAAAAGGAGGTGATTCGCAACCCAGAAACAGAGGCAGGAAATGAGGAAAGTCACCGATCTAGGGGCATCAAGTTTGTCGTGGGAAAAGGGCACCTGCCTTGGCGTCTAACGAGACTGTGACCTCCACTTCCACTTCTTACCATGTGATCTTCAAGAGTCTTTTGTTTCCTCATCTGTAAAATCAACAACATTCATGCATTCGATCATTTTTAACAATTCTCTATGCATTAGGTGAAGTGAAAGTCACTCAGTCATGTCCGACTCTGCAGCCCCCTGGACTCCATAGCCCTTGGAATTCTCCAGGCCAGAATGCTGGAATGGGTAGCCGTTCCCCTTCTCCAGGGGACTTTTCCAACCCAGGGATCAAACCCAGGTCTCCCACATTGCAGGCAGATTCTCTACCAGCTGAGCCACCAGGAAAGCCCAAGAATACTGGAGGGGGTAGCCCATCCCGTCTCCAGGGGATCTTTCCAATCCAGGAATCAAACCAGGGTCTCCTGTATTGCAGGCAGATTCAGGGATCAAACCCAGGTCTCCCACATTGCAGGCAGATTCTCTACCAGCTGAGCCACCAGGAAAGCCCAAGAATACTGGAGGGGGTAGCCCATCCCGTCTCCAGGGGATCTTTCCAATCCAGGAATCAAACCAGGGTCTCCTGTATTGCAGGCAGATTCTTTACCAGCTGAGCGATCAGGGAAGCCCATGCATTAAGTGCTGTGAATCTCAGTGACAAACAAGATAAACCCATTCTTGCCTTCACAGAGCTTACCTGCCCCCTCCCAAAAAATACTAAATAAATGACCCTCATTGCTGGCTCAGTTAATGCAACAAATGCTATTATAGGTAACGTGCCCATGGGAATATCTTTGTTCTTTATCCAGTCATTGTCAGGACCAAAAACTTCTTTCCATAGCTCAACCACAACCCTTAGACACAAAGGACCACTAAACAGAGCTGTTTAAACCTTAAGTAAGGGGATGCATGGACCAGAAGAGAAGTCAATGTAAGTTATAGGAAATTAAAATTAATATATGCTCTTGTCAATATATACATTCGTATACATGTGTTAGAGCAGGAAGTCGGTTGTTCATGGTTAATGAAAGGCAGACAGACTGCAAATTGACTTCAAGATTCCTAAACAAGATGTGGGTTTATGAGTTGAGGTCCCTAATTATTTTTATCATGACAAAGCTTCAAAATGATAACAAAGATCAGTGAAGAAGTGTTAACTTGTCATGTGCACAAAGCTGGGTGCTTTGCTATTGTGTATCAATAAATGTTTGTGGACTAAATAAAGGAATTTTGTTGTTTTGTTTAGTCGTTTAGTCATGTCTGATTCTTTGCGCAACCCCCTGGACAGTAGCCAGGCTCCTCTGTCCATGGGATTCTCCAGGCAAGAATACTGGAGTGGGTTGCCATTTCCTTTTCCAAGGGATCTTCCCGACCTGGGGATCAAACCCACATCTCCTGCATTGGCAGGCAGATTCTTTGCCACTGAGCCAGAGTGGGTAGCTGTTCCCTTCTCCAGGGGATCTTCCCAACCCAGGGATCGAACCCAGGTCTCCTGCATTGCAGGTGGATTCTTTACCACCTGAGCCACCAGGGAAGCCCAAGAATACTGGAGTGGGTAGCCTACCCCTTCCCTTCTCCAGAAGATCTTCCCAACCCAGGAATCAAACCGGGTCTCCTGCTTTGCAGGCTGATTCTTTGCCAGCTGAGCTACCAGAGAAGCCCACTGAGCCACCAGGGAAACCTAAATAAAGGAATTAATAGGTAATAATTGCTTTATGCCAAACTTTTCGGAGCATCCATCCCACGTGTCAAGAGAAGTATTCCTTGAGACTACCCTGGAGGTCCAGCGACTGAGACCCAAGATCCCATCACAGGGTCCCAAGTTCAATTGCTGGTCAGGGAACTAGATCCCACATGCCTTGAGTCAGAATTCGCATGCTGCAACTAAAGATCCCACTTGTTGCCACTAAGACCCGGCGCAGCCTACATAAATACACATTTTAAAAGGAAAGAAAGAAAATGAGGAGGGTTTTGGTGCAACCCTGGGAGCACAGGAAGATTTAGTAGCTTAAAAAAAAGGGAAGTCTTCCTCTGTAAACTCTATTATACGCCTCTGTCTGCTTCCTTTTTCTCCTTGTGCTTGATAGACCTGGAAAGACATTAATAAGTAAGACACTGGAGCAAGCGGCTGAAGCGCCCAGGGGTAGTTGAGTTGTTTTCAAGACTTGCAGTATCTTAGTCTTAGGATCCGAGTCTTGGCCTGTAAGTAACCAGCCATCTCCAGGGCCAGAGCTGCAGGCAGCTGGGAGGCTGTCTGTAGCGTATCTGTTCTTCCCACGACTTGCTTTTCCTTCACAGAGCTGCTCTTGCAGCCTCTTTCACACATAACTGGTTGAAGTTGATGGAAATTACATGTCTTATCACTTCTTAAAAGAAAAAAAAATATATAGAAAATGTAAATCTAAAAGAAATGGGCAATTTTCTTGTACCACTTTATATTTCTGTGTAAGTTACCAAGTGCCAATCATTCTTACTTTTTAAAATTCAAATTTGTCAAGCAGCACGCAGGCGTTCAATGTTAGACAAGAAAAGATAATGCTTCGTGTGAAACAGTCACTTATGTTAGTTCTGCAGACGTGCCTGCCTACCAAAAGAGAATTTAGCAGATTGCTGGTTTGGGAGAAATATTAATGACCTCATTAAATGATCCCCTCAGCTCTGGGGTCACCATGGAAAGGTAATCAACAAGGTAGTACAGTTCTGGATACAGAAATCTTTACTGACATCAAAGTCAGCACTCATTTTGTAGTGTGTTCTTGACTGATGTAACGAGGTGAGTGCCCGAGAACCAGCATAAATGAGAGGCCCTGTTAAACTGTGCTGGGAAGTTAATGGCTATCATAATCTGCTTGGAGTGTTGTGCCTTCCATCAGCTCACCAGAGCGCTCACGAGGGGTAAACGTCTAAAATGAAAGCGAGAAGCAAATTCGTGTTTAGTACTGCAGTTCACCTGGTGGTGCTCTTCAGTCGCTGATTCACGTCTCACTCTTTGGCATCCCGAGGACTGTAGCCCACCAGGCTCCTCTGCCCATGGGATTTCCCAGGCAAGAATACTGCAGTGGGTTGCCATTTCCTTCTCTAGGGGATCTTCCCCACCCAGGGATCGTACTTGAGTCTCCCGCATTGGCAGGGGGATTGTTTACCTCTGAGCCACCAGGCCAGCCCATTGCAGCTCCCTCCCTATGTGTGTAGTGAGGGTAACATCTGTGGTTTTGCTAATGACAACATCAGTCAAGGCCATGAAGTGAGAAGTCAGCTTCCACAGGCATGAACAAGCAAAATAAAGCAGGAAGCCTAGGCCGTCTGAGTCGCTACTGAACTGTTCATAGTAAGAAATTCTCAGCTTGGATGCAGGAGGTGATGGAGAGCAACGTGGCAATGACAAGGTCAAAGTCTGTCCACGCCCCTTTGGGATCAACCTCTGTCTGCTGCAGCGTATGACTGACAGCCCAGAGACGGTGCCCAGCGCCAGCCACGGAGCATTCTGAGACACTCGGACTCTGCTAGTCATGCCATCTTCGAATTAGACCTGGGTTGAGTCAAATATCCACCGAAAGGAGTGGAAGGATCCTCGTGAAATCATCCTTATGAGAACAGGAGAGATTTAATAGTTTGGTGGTTACAGTAACCACTAGCCTGCTAGAAAAATCAATATCTCCGCAGTGTTAGAATCACACCAAGGGGGTCCTGGAGCTGAGCCCTGTCACTGAAGAAGAAACTCAGATTCATTAGAGCAGGAAGTCAGGATGTGCAGGGAGGTCAAGCACAAATACAACCTGGGCTCTTTTGTCCGCAAATTCAAGAAGATGCTCTTCTTTCAGGATCCAAGGTTTTTTTTTTTTTTTTTTTGAAAAGCACAGAATTTACAAAGCTGAAAGTGACCTCAACGATCACCGAGTCCAGCCCCTTCTCTTTACAGATGAGGAAATAGAGGCCCAGAAAGACGACTTGGCTTGCTCCCATTCACCCAGCTGACCTGGTGAGATTTCCTCCAGGCGTCACAAGGCCCGTCCCCAGTGTTAGAGCCTATGAACAAAAGCACACAGCTCTTCATTTAGAGCCTCGAAGGAAGGCACTCTGCTCAGCCTTCCAGGAGCATAAAGAGAGCGGAATCAGTTTCTCCCAAATCAGCGCCTGAAAGAAGGTAAAACCACATGACGGGGTAACCAACCTTCGGTGGTTAGGTTGCAATGTAAGATGACGATAAAAAAAAAGTGTCCAGGGGACTTCCCCGGTGGTCCAGTGGTTATGCCTATGCATCCTAATTCAGGAGGCACAGGTTTGATCCCTGGTCAGGGAAACTAAGATCCCACATTCCGCACAGCCTGGCTAGGGGGGGGAAAAATTTGCATGAGCTGTCCAGAGTAGAACACGATTTGGTGTGTGTGTTCTACAGAAAAATAGCCTTTTCTGCCCACCCAGGATGTAGTTTATAGACACAGAGTTACCCCTGCTCTCTTTGTCATCACTGCCAGTACATACAATATTCTGTTTATAACCCAGTGCCTTTTTCGGAAGAAGTGCAAAATACACAAGATGCAAAGGATGAGAGCCTGCGACATAATAAGGATCACACGCATCTCAACCATCAGTACCAGAAGTCGCCCTAACTGTGGCCATTCACAATCTGGAAACAAGATCCCATCGTAGGGAATCATCTTGTGTTTCTGTGTGAGTTGCTCAGTCGTGTTGGACTCTATGTGACCCTATGGACTGTAGCCCGCCAGGCTCCTTTGTCCATGGGATTCTCCAGGCAAGAATACTGGAGAGGGTTGCCACTCCCTTCTCCAGGGGATCTTCCCGACACAGGGATCAAACCTGGGTCTCCAGCATTGCAGCCAGATTCTTTCCAGTCTGAGCCACGAGACCTGTGCTTAAGCCCAGACAAGGAAGACTGCATACCCTCTTCTTGTATTCACTGAATATTAACTGTTACTATGTCCCTAACATATTCACTGCCCCCTCCCTCCAGAACCATGGACTTTCAGACAAATAAGTATACAACACACATATACAAGGTCTTTCCGCTTTGTTCTATTTAATTCAAGCCTTGTTGAAATCCCAGGGATAACATTACTTTTTTAGATAGAGTCCCACTATCTTTGTACCTATACAAAAAGCATCGTATGAAATACATAAATAAGAGCAGGCAGGGAGCACACCCTCGAGGATTGGAGAAGATGCCTGGATCTGGCTTGGAGGCTGATAGCTTAAAAAACTAAGTCTGGCTGTTGGAAACCAACAATATCTCCACAATAATGCAGAGACCCCCATGTAAACTCCTTATCTTTGCCTTCCACTCCTTTATGTTTTCGTATGCATGGCTCCCTGTGAGACCCAGAGGAATTCCCTTTCTTGAAAGTCTTTGTTAATAGCCTATTCACTCCCTTGCTATTCTCACGCAACATCACAAATGCTATGTGCTGGCAAAAGGTGAGATAGCAAGTTTACGTTTTAGAGTGTAATTTCACTCTGGAGCAATTCGTTTTGTTTGTAACAGCCTGCCACTGTTCCAGCCAGATGCAGTACGCCAGGCTCTGGGACAGAGGAAAGAACTTCATTTTCTAAAAATGGGGGCAAATTCTATCACTGATTTTAGTGGCACATTAAGCCGGTTAGTACTAGACAGAACCAACATTTCACATGCAGACATATTCTCTACTTGAAAGTCAAGTGTCCTTCAAAAGACGGAGAAATTATTTGGGATTTCTGAAAACATCAAAGGAATCCCCCGCAAACATCCCCATAAACGCCTCGATCAGTTTAGCAATCAGGGCAGAGCCGACGGTTTTGATTTCCCTTTGATGCAAACCATAATACAGGATGGAATGGCTTCGGGAAATGCTCATAAGCAGTGGTCAGGAAAGTGGATTCTTCTGTGTTACCAGCCAGACCCCCGCGCTGATGGGCTGAAGCCCAGTTGATGGTTGGCATTATTCATTCACAATGCACACGACAAAGCATTTCCCCCGCTTGGTTCATCCAAACAGAATCGCATCCTCCTGCTGTATATACAGAGATTGCAGCAGCAACCGAGATGCTTGAAGAGGTTTTTCACCGTGTATGCCTTTAGAGGTACACATTTGGCTCAGCAGAAGCTAAACATTTTTAAGAGCACAGTAAGAAATAGGCCAGAAAACATCAAAGCTTTATAGCTTTTGAGAAAACTTGATGGTCTTGCTGGTACAACTCCCTATGATATGGTTCAGTTGTAATAACAATAGAAACTGTATCAGTGCAAACTGCTGATGAAACATCAGAAAATGTAGCCAAGGGTCTTTTAAACCCATTTAAGAACTGTTCTTTTGAACTGCGCCTCTTAGCCTTGGAAAACCTCTTCGAGATTTTAAGCAGAGCTCTGGATGAACTGCAGAGTGAGAACCTGAAATTATCTCGTGCACTGGAATCAATATCAAGCGGTATTTTCTCTTTGAGAGAAATTCAACCCGACAGAAAAGAGAAGGAGCCATAAGGAAACCGGGACCCTGGCTAAAACGCTTGCCTTAGAAAAGACGCTGTAACGCCGTCCAAATGAGGTGATGTCACCAGAAGCAGAAAACCATAGTGACAGAATCAAATGTGACCTAGACTTCAGGGTACTTCATTATCACTACCACAGGTCACTAAACTTCACACCATGCATCCATCAGCCTGGATAGCCATTTGGACGCCGCCGCTGGTAGCTAGATGGCGCAGTGAGCAACCACACAGCCCGGGATCGCAGGCGAGCAGGGTTCAAACGGAGGCCTGGGTGCTCAGACCAGGTTTGTTAGTCTCAAAGTGCTCTCTAGTGGCCAGAGGAACAGAAAATTGTCTGACACTTGGAAAGCACTTCGGGGGATGATTGAGAACTAGGGAAAGGTCTTAGGACCGGCAGGGTAGAGAGGCTGTCTAATGCAGTCTGTGTCTCCTGGGTCTGGAGTGTTAGTCGCTCAGTCGCATCCGACTCTTTGCGACCCCATGGGCTGTAGCCCACCAGGCTCCTCTATCCTGGGTCTGTGGGAACCTTTTATGAGCAAACTTGCCATTTCCAACAGCTGTGTCGCTACCTGTAAAACACTGATAAATCATTACACTTAGCAGCGTAATTTCTATACTGTGTGCTAGAGGCTTATCAGGTTCATGGGGGGAAGCACTTGTAGGGGGCTCATTAGTGAAAGGTATGTCGAAACAAAATACAAAGTACATTGAGCTTGTCCATTCATCTGACTGTGCCAGTGCTCTCTGCTCTGCTTCATAAGCCTAAGTCACTGTGCTGTGCTTCGTAAACTAAGTCACTGTTTTAGGGAATGTGATGAGGTTAGGCATCAGGCTTGGCTGAAAGAAACTCATTTCTCAGCACCTGTATATTCCAAGCACAGTCCCATATTTTATCTCTCTGTGCATGCTCAGTTGCCCAGTTGTGTCTGACTCTTTGCGACCCCATGGACTGTAGCCTGCCAGGTTCCTCTGCCCGTGGAATTTTCCAGGCAAGAATACTGGAGCATATTGTATTTCCTCCTCCAGGGGATCTTCCCAACCCAAGGATCAAACCCAAATCTCCTGTGTCTCCTGCATTGGCGAGTGGATTCTTAACCACTACCACCTTTGTTTAATCCTCAGAAAGAATCCTCTGATGGAGAAATCACTGTCTGGATTTTTCTTTTTTCCAGAGATAAGGTGAAGGTTGACAAACTTTTCCTAAAAAGGACCAGTAAGTAAATATTTCAGGCTTTGAGGGCCTCTGTCACATCGTGTATCCACTGAACTCTGCAGTTACAGCGTGAACACTGTCTATCTACAGTCAAGGACGATAGACAAACAAATGGGAGTGGCTGTATCCCAATAAAACTTTATTTGTGGGGACTGACATGTGAGTTTCATGTAACTTTCGCATGCCTCCAAATATTGTTCTTCTTTTGGTTTGGTTTCAGCCATTTAACAATGTAGAAACCATTCCTGTCTCAAGGGCCATACGAAAATAGATAACAGCCGCACAAAAACAGTGGGCTGCACTGGCCACCAGCCAGATTTGCTGAGTCCCGCGATAAGCAAACCGAATCTCAGTCCACACGTCTGTGCGTGGCAGCACTGGCAGTCAAGCCAGGCTGACTTGGTCCCAGCTGGATTGTGTGTCACGAGCTGGGCCTTCATTTCTAGTGCATCAGACCTCCTCCCGCTCCTGCCTTCAGCATCGGAGTAAATTTGGGTTTTGTTTCTTACGAAAGAGAAAATTGAAGAGAACTTCTCCAGAAAGAGCCAAGACAAAGACAGGGGAAAAGGAAACAAGAGTTGAAGGTAGCCAATTAAGCATTAAGAGTTACGCACGGCGCCCTTCCTGGAAGACCAAGACGCTGTGGAGATTTCTAAATCAGATGGAAGGCACAGCCCTTGAATTCAAAAGACTTGGTATCATAGAAGGAACATATGAGAAATCGACAAAACACATTTTAAAATTTGCATGTGTCTATCCAATCACCTTTAGCTGGAGGGCATTACACATGACAAGAGGGGCTGCTAGGAGACAGCCCTCCCGGGAGCCCAGGCCTCCGACTTTCAAAAGTGTCAGGCGGGTCTTCCCTGGTAGCCCAGGAGCTAAGCCTCTGAGCTCCCAATGCAGAAAGCCCAGGTTCGACTCCAGGTCAGGGAACTATAGCCCACAAGCCACAACTAAGAGTTCTCATGCTGCAACTAAGATCCAGAGCAGACAAAAAAAAAAAAAAAAAGAAGAAGAAGAAGACTAGCAGTTGTCTGAAAAAAAAAACAGTGTCAAGCATTAATTCACTTGTAGTCTAAAGAATTTCAAGTCACAATATCCAGGCACACACACACAAAAATTTCTTATCTTTTCTAGAGTTTAGATTTCACTTTTATTTTGGGCTGTAACGCTGTCTAGCAAAAGAAATGTAGACTTGGTCTTTTCAGGTTTAAAATCATACATAAATAAGAAGCCAATCACACTTTATCAGCACAAAGGTAGAGAAATATGTTACTGGAACAGAAAAGAGAATCCATAAACAAGCTCACTTATAAACGGAGACTTTATAAATTACCATGTTAGCAAATGCAGAGCAGTGGGGGGGAAAATCCATAGTACCAGAATAGTTGGAGGCCCATATGGACAAAATTAAAACTTGACCACTACCAAACATGAACACAAAATTTAATTCCAGGTGGACTACAGATCCAAATGTGAAAAGTAAACAATAAAACTTGGAGATCAGTGCTGTCCAAGAGAACTTTCTATGATGGTAGAATGTTCTATAATTCTGAACTGCCCAATACATTAGCCACTAGTTACGTGTGCTTATTGAGCCCCTGAAATGTGGCTAGTGCAACTGAGAAACTGTATTTTAAATTAAATTAAATTTTAGTTAATTTGTTTGAAAAGTGAAAGTCACTCAGTTGTGTCTGATTCTTTGGGTCCCCATGGCTTACACAGCCCATGGAATTCTCCAGGCCAGAAAACTGGAGTGGGTAGA
>SJYC01043615.1:0-25467 GCA_006408675.1 Madoqua kirkii | reverse complement strand
ACTGGATCCGTGATCAAGAACTAGATCCTACATGCAGCAACTAAGATCCAGTACAACCAAATAAATAAATAAAAACATTTCAAAAATAAAACACTCCTATATGATATAAAGGAAAGTTCTTAAGAGATATGATCCTAAGAGTTCTCATCACAAGGAGAAATTTTTTTCTTTATTGTATCCATATGAGATGATGGATGTTAATTAACTCTATTGTGATAAATATCTCACAATAAATGTAAATCAAACCACCATTCTGTATACCTTCAACTTACACACTGATGTGTGCCAATTATTTCTCAATAAAAATGAAATATAAATGCCCTTAAAAGAATACCAGCAATCAACATTTATGAAATCCCTAATGTACATTACTGAATTTAACCCTCATAATTTATTATATAATTAGTAATATTGCTGATTCCATTACACAGAGGGCTCAGAGACCGTAAGTCATTTTCAGTCATGCAGTTGTGTTAAGCTGCCTTGGTGTCTCCTGAGAGGTTAGATCTTGGAAGGTAGAAAACAAGATAAATTATGGATTCCAAGATGGAAAAAACCACTGAGTTTTTCTCCAGGCAGAGAAAGAATCCACTTGATATTCCAATAATTCTGGTCCAGATTTCCTCTACTTTAGAAATACACCTTTTATCCTAAATATATCTAGGGGAAGATGGTCCTTCCTCCTGAGTTGCTACGGTGGGTGTGGCCAGTACAGAGGATTTATGTGGGCCAGAACCCTCCAGTTTTTATTTCTCTGTGTCACATTTCAGGGCCCTTGTAGTATGATATCCACCTTTGATGAGTGTACAATGGCTTCTCATGTTCTTTTAGGATGGCTTTTAAAAGAACATGCTTTCAGCATCAAACAAAGATATATAAACACAGGTCCCACTGTTCAGCAATAATATTAGTCGTGTGACCTGGGGCAAGCGGTGAACTAGGTAAGTTTCCATGCTGTCATCAGCAGAGAGGGATAAGACGACCCATGTCATGGGGATGTTGTGAGTGCCAAGTGAGATAATGTAGAGAGCCTAGCACAAAATACCCTTCACCCCAAAAATGGCCATTACAGTTGCTATTATACATGGAAATGAAATGGGTCACTATCAAACAGAAATAAGCACACTTAACTGTACTCTATAAAAACCACCAAATGATCTCAAACTACAGTATTAATAAACCCTAAAATCCCATAAGCATTTCCCAGGTAGCTCAGTGATAAAAATCCCCTTGCAATGCAGGAGACACGGGTTCAACCCTGGGTCAGAAAGATTCCCTGGAGAAGGAAATGGCAACCCAGACCAGTATTCTTGTCTAGGTAACCCCACCGACAGGAGCCTGGCAGGTTATAGCCCATAGAGTCACAGAGAGTGGGACTCAACTGAGCAATGAAACAACAGCAACAAAAACTCCCACAAAGAAGCAAGCAGGCCAACTCCCAGATTCCCAAGTGTTTACCACACAATTCCAGCCCCTTGTTGCTAAGAAACACTTCACACTCATTATTCCCTGCCATCTCAAGACACTGATTACTACATTTCAATCTTCTGTGGTCAGTCTAGGGACTGGAAGACCCAGCGTCTGACCTAGGGGCTGGAGGTGGGAGCCCTGACCTTCTTAAGTTTTGATCTAAAATAAAAAAAGAAAACTTAGGCAAATGATATCAGAGTTCCACCCTTCTGCCAGACAGGAGAGTCCATAAAAGCCCGTGAGAAAAGATTCAATTGTAATCCGACTAATGCATCTCCAGAAGGGTTGCTATCCGCTGCAGAGCACTCCCCATTAAAGAAATCGATTTAGCATTCGACTTCTCCTGTGGCACATATTGAAGTGGGATCTGACAAGGATGGAAAACAGATTTGTGTTAAACACTGCCAATAAAGCTGGTAGCTCAAGGTTAGAGCAGTCGACAGAAATCCCGTGCTGTGGATACCCAGAGACCCCCATCCATCAGCCAGATGAGCCATATGTCTCGTGCAGGAAGGGGGACAGTTAACAAAATTGGGCCTGGGGGTGGGCGCACAGTAGCCTAAGATGCTGGTTTTGCATTAGGTCCTTAAAGCCTGAGCTTCCAGGTCTCCAAGGATCTCACTGGTTGCTTTTTCTTGGTTGCAGAGGAAAGCGTTTATTTCCGCTTGAACAGCATCCATTCAACTCCTTTACTTTCAATAGCATCCACTTTATCTCAGGGAACAGCCCCTTTTCTACTTCTAAGTCCATGACATTTGGGTGGGATTTAGCCCACCTTTAGCTCTAAGGGTAGGCAGGCATGTTAACTCACCTTGTCCAATCAGAGCTAAACAGTATCTTGACCCCAGTGAATGCTTCCAGGATGCACACTTGACCCACAAAGATCAGTCAGGGCCAGAGTGATTTGGTCTTGAAATTTATTGTTAAAAAAAAGTTTAAATAAGTCTTCTTTCCACTGAAGTGGGTGGGAAGACAAGAGGAAAACTTGAAAGCTTGTGGAAAATCATATTATTATAAAAGAACAGAATCAGCCCAGAGAAAGACAGAGATAAGAGATGGAGAGACATAATCCAAAATCTGATTAGGTCACTGGAGCTCCTAGAATCAAGCTATGTGTGTGTGAGTGAGTTGCTCAGTCGTGTCTGACTCTTTGTGAACCCATGGACTACAGCCTGCCAGGCTCCTCTGTCCATGGAATTCTCCAGGAGAGAATACTGGAGTGGGCCGTCATTCCCTTCTCCAGGGGATCTTCCCAGATCAGGGATGGAACCCAGGTCTCTTGCATTGCTGGCAGATTCTTTACTGTCTGAGCCACCAGGGAAACCCATGAAGATCATTCCCTGGATTTTCCAAGTCCAAGATCTGCACGTTGGATTTTTCTTGGTTTTAAGCCAATTCGAATTAAGTTTTCATCACTGCAAATAAGAAAGACCTCATGCTCCAAGGTCGCTGTATGTCTAAGATGAGGCAGATTTGCTTGGACAGCATCAGCTCCCTGGGGAGCCCAACTGAAGGCCACACTCAGCAATCAGTCACATCCTCAAATCAGATTCAACTTTTCAATATGTTAAGAACATACAGGCACACTGTGGAAGACTGGACGATTCCTGGGAGAGCAGGTGTGTGTGTGAGTGTGTGTGTGTGTGTGTGTGTGTGCGTGTGCATGTGCACATGTATGTGTGTGTGTGCTCAGCTGTGTCCAACTCTTTGTGACCCCATAGACTGTAGCCTGCCAGGCTTCTCTGTCCATGGAGTGTTCCAGGCAAGAATACTGGAGTTGGTTGCCACTTTCTTCTTCCTGACATAGGGATCAAACCCACATCTCTGGCATCTCCTGCACTGGCCAGTGAGATCTTTACCGCTGAGCCACCCGGGAAGCTGGGAAAGCAGATACAATGTCCCAAACCAAGAGCGCAGGTGCTGGTGACCCTCACATACCCTCTCAAACTCCCCACCAGGTCCATGCAGTGCATTCAGACTCCCAGCAGTCAGAGCCTCCATCTTCCCGTGAAAGATGCCCCAGGCTTCAGAATTCTGCTTTGCCCATGCCCGTGACAGCGGAAGTGCCTGGGAACTGAGCAGACCTTCCTTCACCATTTACTCACTCTTTGGCAAGGCTGATTCAGGGGCATTTTTGTTTAAAGTCTTCATAGACGTTGTTACAATATTGCTTCTGCTTTATATTTTGGTTGTGTGGCATGTGGGATCTTAGTTCCCCAACCAAGGATCAAACCCGTACCCCTTGCACTGGAAGAAGTCTTAGCCACTGGGCCACCAGGGAAGTCCCAATTTGGAGGCCTTCTGAAACCTCATTTACAGGATTGAGTGTTAGGCCCCCAGTGTGACAGCTGGTTTACTAATGCACCCCAATCAGTTGCCTCCCCTTCCTCATCACCTCCCTCCCCCCTTGGTGTGTCCCCACAACTCCTAAATCACCTCCATGAGTTCCATCACTCTCACAGTGCTGCTTCTGCCTTGAGAGCAGAAATGTCATCAAATCTCCCATCAGTCACCTCTGTTATTACCCTAATGGCAATTTTACCCGCAAAAGTCTTTTTCTCTTGAGCTGCCCAATCTTTTACAAATTCCCTTTTGTGAGCTCCAGAAACTCATCTTTCCCCTCAGCCTGCATAGTCCATGATACAAAACAAAATGCTGGAAGCTCTCATACCCTTCCCTCCCACCTCAAAACTTATCAATATATGCATGCAGAAAAAAAAGGTTTCTTCGAGAAGGGAATGCTGTGGCCACCCAAACAGGGTGCATAAATACCAGTGCAGAGGCGGCAGGAAGTGCTTGGCTGCTGCCAAAGCTGAAGTCAAAAGTTTAGGAGTCTGGCTTGCTGCTTCCCCAGGGTCTGGTCTGCCCCCCACCCCCCAACTCACCTCTCACCACCTTCTCATCAGCATTTTATGTGGATCCAGACACACTGAATCAACAACTACTTGTGATTTCCCTAAAATAGGCCATGCTGTCTCTTTGCTTCTGTCTTGTTAAATGCTGTTCTATCTGCCTGAAATATCCTGTCTTCTCAGAGGTTCTTGATTGCTTGTCACTCCACTCAGACTCTATTGTTTTAGGACCTCCTCACCCTAAAGAGAGACAAATCTTGGAACAGGCTTCGTAAGAAAACTGAGCTTCTTTCAAAGCAGATGATCAAGATGGGTCTGATGATAACTTGGCCACGTGTTAGAGACAGGACTGCAGATTTGAATAATGAAGTGGTTCCCGATGTTCTGGGCAAATAGAGCAATTATTTCAGAGGTTTTCCAGATCTTGTTAAGCGATACATAAATATGCTGCTAAGTCACTTCAGTCGTGTCTGACTCTGTGTGGCCGCATAGACAGCAGCCCACCAGGCTCCCCTATCCCTGGGACTCTCTAGGCTAAGAACACTGGAGTGGGTTGCCATTTCCTTCTCCAATGCATGAAAACGAAAAGTGAAAGTTAAGTCGCTCAGTTGTGTCCGACCCTCCGCGACCCCATAGACTGCAGCCTTCCAGGCTCCTCTGTCCATGGGATTTTCCAGGCAGGAGTACTGGAGTGGAGTGCCATTGCCTTCTCCATACATAAATATAGCAGCCGACTATTAAAACACACAGCAGAAAACACACTCCTCAAATTTCCTCCATTCCTTCTGATAACTTTAAACAAGGAAAGTCTAATGATCATTAATCATATGTCTTTAACACCTAATATTTATT
Source organism: Madoqua kirkii (assembly GCA_006408675.1). Taxonomy (NCBI): domain Eukaryota; kingdom Metazoa; phylum Chordata; class Mammalia; order Artiodactyla; family Bovidae; genus Madoqua; species Madoqua kirkii. The sequence goes on along the minus strand of SJYC01043615.1, from coordinate 20,293 downwards.
AATTCTCATTTTCAAAAGGCACAGCATTAATAATATTGTTTTCCTCTCATATTATATTTATAATTCCCTTCTACTTCAGGTTAGTGATACCTTCAGTTTCTTTTCTATTTATATGAATGATGTAAAATCTTCATTTAAATGCAGACTCAAAATAGAGATATTAAGTAAATGTTCCCAGGTAACGCTAGTCGTAAAGAACTCGCCCGTCAGTGCAGGAGGAGTCAGAGACTCGGGTGTAATACTTGGATCCAGAAGATCCCTGGAGGAAGGCAAGGCAACACACTCCAGTATTCTTGCCTGGAGAATCCCAAGAACAAAGGAGCCTGGCAGGCTGTAGTCCACTGGATAGCGAAGAGTCAGACATAACTAAAACGAATTAGCACGCTGCATGCACACAAGTAAGTGTCAGATATGTGCACAAGTAAATGCACAGATATTTACACATATATGGGTAATACATTTCTATATTACATATATAACATAAAATAATATTATACATATAATTTCCTATAGTAACTGCTGGTGGTGCTTGGATATGAAAAAAACCTGTGAAGTTGGCACCCAAATAAGTCAAGTTTAAGGACAAAACCTAGAAGAAGAAGCTGGAGCAGCTGACTTTAAGATGCCCTCCTTCCATGATACCCATGAAGGGTTTAGTGGGAAGAACCCAAAGGCAGGTGTACTTTAAATTCTCCAAAGAAGCATTAATTTGTGAAATGGGCTGAAGCTTGTCTTCCGAGCTTCATAAAGGGCTTCATAAACCAGCTAATTTGAAAATTCTAATTCTCCCTCCTCTTAAGAGTGTCTTAGCAGAATTTTCACATTGCGAATTATTTCAGAGTTGAAAAGCTACTGTTTTAGCTACATGTGGCTCCTCTGAAGTTCAAAACCAAGAAAGTTCCCTTCTTGCCAAATCCCAGGACAAAGGCTCACTGTCTTTGATAAACAAATGAAGCTAAACATTAAAAGGTGCTCTCTGATCCTCACTTAAAGAGGAAGCGCCAAAGCAAGCCAGCCAGACCTTCCTAAGCAGCTTCTGATGTCCAGGTTGAAAAGTAATGAGTGGTTAAGTTTGTCATTTTTATTCGGAAATGTGGTTTAGAGATACGCAAGATGGGGCTTTTCTCATCCTCGTCTTTCTGATCGCTCCTTCTTACTCAACCAAACGCATTCAAATAACATTTATCAAGCAGGCTTTCCTGAGCCCTGCACTATTCTAAATATCAGGGATAAACAAGGGGCCACAAAATACCTGTGCTCCAGAGGGCCTAGAAAGGGGAGACAGATAGCAAACACATATGAACATCAGTACATGAAAAGATGATTTCAGAGGAGGTAAGGCTCTTTAAAATATAAAATTCTATTTAATTGCTCAGTTGTGTCCAACTCTTTTGCCATCCCAAGGTCAGTAGCCCCTCTAGGCTCTTTGGCCAGGCAAGAATACTGGAGAGGGTTGCCATTTCCTTCTCCAGGGGATTTTTCAGACCCAGGGATCAAACCTGAGTCTTCTGTACTGGTGGGCAGATTCTTAACCACTCAAGTGTTTGTCGCTCAGTTCTATTTGACTCTTTGCGATTCCAAGGACTATAGCCCACCAGGTTCCTCTGTCCATGGGGTTCTCCAAGCAAGAATACTGGAGTGGGTAGCCATTCCCTTCTCCAGGGGATCTTCCCAACCCAGAGATCGAACCTGGATCTCTTACATTGCTGGCGGATTCTCTACCATCCGAGCCACCAGGGAAACTCAAAAGAGAAGTCATCAAAATATGTCCTAGCAGGTGTATGTGTGTGTGTACGCGATGGGTGATTAGCTTGATGATCGATGATGATCTCTATAATATTTCATTCTGAAACTTGAATAATGAAAGGATCCACCCTTAAAAGGTATGAGGGAAGAGCACTCCTAGTAAAAAGAGACACAGGTACAACACCTTGCATTGAGAGCCCTTCAATTTCTCTCTTTTTTTTTTTCTTTCAACTTTCCTCAAGTATTGACCCTCCTCCATTCCCTTCACTTCTTTTCACATGACTTAAAAATACGGCTCTCGATAGTTCCGTCACTAACTAAGCATGTAACTAATCTCTCTTTTCCCATCCATAAAAATTAGTCTCAGTTTTCCCATTCATAAAATGGGAAAATAACACTTAAAGGATTGCTGTGGAAATATGCAGGTGGCTCTAAAATGCTCAGTTGAGGGACTTCCCTGATAGTCCAGTGGTGAAGAATCTACCTTACAAAGCAAGGGATGGGGCTTTGATCCCTGGTTGGGGAACTGAGATCCCATACTCCACGGGGAAACTAGGGCCACGCACCTCAATGAAGATCCTGTGTGCCACAACTAAGACTTGATGCAGATGCTGTTTTCAGTCGCTAAGTCATGCTTGGCCCTTTGCGACCCCAACTGCAGCACGCCAGACTCCCCTGCACCTTCACTATCACTCAGAGTTTGTTGAAACTCATCTCCATTGAGTTGGTGATGCTATCCCACCATCTCATCCTCTGTCACCCCCCCCCTCCTCATGCCCTCAGTCTTTCCCAGCATCAGGGTCTTCTCAAATGAGTCAGCCCTTGGCATGCAGATAGCCGATAAAAAATTAAATTAAATTAAATTAAATTAAATTAAATTATAAATATTTAAATAAAATGCTCAGTTGACTTCCTGGGTAAACTCGACAATGGTTACTCGTCACTCTAGTCGCTTTCCACTGCTTTCCTTGAACAAGCTTCAGAACACACTGAGGTTCACACAAACTAAAGAACTAGGTTTTTGCAAATGCTGACCTGAATTTGGATTCTGAGTCTCTTCTTATTTGAATGAATTTGGAACTGAGGATTGTGTAATAGAAGCTGATGTAAATTTTATTTGAATTTTTATGGTTCCTGGTATTTTCTGTTACCCTTTCAATATCTAGAACATTCTATGCTCACTGTCTTACCTGTAGGGTTGTTGTTTTTTTTTTTCTTCTTAGCAAGGATCCAAGGAGAGAGTCAGTTTGGCCTTTGAGGTTCAAAACATTCCTTTGAAGCTCAAGGCAAGGACTACATTCTTGAGAAAAAAAGGCTTTCTGAGTTTCAAGAGTCTATGTCCGTTGCGTTTCAAAAAACCAAAATCCCATGCTAAACAATAGACATAGAAGAATATGCTCATTGATCTGTGAGAATGAGGTTTTCTTCTGCCACAGAAAAAATCCCACAGGCTGGGGAGAAGTAGCAGAGAAGACACACAAGGATTAGAATACGGTCAGGGTGCCTACCGGAAGCCAAACCCACTGGAATGTAAGAGGAATAACGCTGCAGATATGAGAGAATAGGGGCAACTCTTCCCTCCCAAGTGGAAGCCAGGAAAGTGAAAATGAAACCAAGCAGGACACCACGGGGCTCCTGAGCACGGACCCCTGTCTTTGTCCCTTTCCCTGAATTTCAAAAAGCAGGTTCAAACAGCCATCTAATCCAGGAAGAGAACAGCTGCAGAGACAAGAAGGAGCAGTCAAGAAACAATAGTGCAGGCTTGGGGCACTTATTCAGTACCCTTGGAGAAGGCTTGTTCAAACTAACACACACCTGCACTCATCTCACACTTAGCAAAGTAATGCTCACATTCTCCAAGCTAGGCTTCAACAGTTCATGAACTGAGAATTTCCAGATGTTCAAGCTGGACTTAGAAAAGGTAGAGGAACCAGAGATCAAATTGACAACATCCGCTGGATCATAGAAAAAGCAAGAGAGTTCCAGAAGAACTTCTGCTTCATTTACTATGGTAAACTCTTTGACTGTGTGGATCACAACAAACTGTGGAAAATTCTGAAAGAGATGGGAATACCAGACCACCTGAGAAATTTGTATGCAGGTCAAGAAGCAACAGTTAGAACTAGACATGGAACAACAGACTGGCTTCAAATTGGGAGAGGAGTATGTCAAGGATGTATATATCACCTTGCTTATTTAACTTATATGTAGAATGCTGCCGCTGCTGCTGCTAAGTCGCTTCAGTCGTGTCCGCTCTGTGCAATCCCATAGACAGCAGCCCACCAGGCTACCCCATCCCTGGGATTCTCCAGGAAAGAACACTGGAGTGGGTTGCCATTTCCTTCTCCAATGCATGAAGGTGAAAAGTGAAAGTGAAGTTGCTCAGTCGTGTCCAACTCCTAGCGACCCCATGGACTGCAGCCCACCAGGCTCCTACATCCGTGGGATTTTCCAAGCAAGAGTACTGGAGCGGGGTGCCACTGCCTTCTCCGTATATGCAGAATACATCATGTGAAATGCCAGACTAGATGAAGCACAAGCTGGAATCAAGATTGCCAGGAGAAATATCAATAACCTCATATGTGTAGACGCACTGCCCTTAAGACAGAAAGCGAAGAACTAGAGAGCCTCTTGATGAAAGTGAAAGAGGAGAGTGAAAACGTTGGCTTAAAACTCAACATTCAGAAAACTAAGATCATGGCATCCGGTCCCATCACTTCATGGCAAAACAGATGGGGAAAGAATGGAAACAGTGACAGATTTTATTTTCTTGGGCTCCAAAATCACTGAAGATGGTGACTGCAGCCATGAAATTAAAAGACACTTGCCCCTTGGAAGAAAAGCTATGACCAATCTAGACAGCATATTAAAAAACAGAGACATTACTTTGCTGACAAAGGTCCATCTATTCAAAGCTATGGTTTTTCCAGTAGTCATGTTTAAATGTGAGAGTTGGACTATAAAGAAAACAGCATCAAAGAATTGATGTTTTTGAACTGTAGTGTTGGAGAACTCTTGAGAGTCCTTCAGACAGCAAGAAGATCAAACCAGTCAATTCTAAAAGAAATAAACCCTGCATATTCATTGGAAGGATTGATGCTAAAGCTGAAGCTCCAATACTTTGGCCACTTGATGGGAAGAACTGACTCACTGGAAAAGACACAGATGCTGGGAAAGATTGAAGGCAGGAGGAGAAAGGGATGACAGAGGATGAGAGGGTTGGATGCCATCACTGACTTGATGGACATGAGTTTGGGCAACTCCGGGAGTTGGTGATGGATAGGGAGCCTCGCATGCTGCAGTCCACAAGGTCTCAAAGAGCTGGACGCAACTGAGACAGAACTAACTTGGGGCAGGGTCCTGGCTTCCCCTCATGGGAGATACATAACAGTATCTTTGAGCTCCTCTGAAAAACTAAAACTCCCAACAAATGGAAAGTGAAAGTGAAGTCACTCAGTTGTGTCTGACTCTTTGAGACCCCGTGGACTGTAGCTCACCAGGCTCCTCCATCCATGGGATTCTCCAGGCAAGAATACTGGAGTGGGTTGCCATTTCCTTATCCAGGGGATCTTTCCTACCCAGGGATCGAACCCAGGTCTCCTGCAATGCAGGCAAACGCTTTAACCTCTGAGCCACCAGGGAAGCCCAACAAACGGAAAGTGTTAACAACTTGATAAAGCACTCCTCATTCCAGAGAGAAGGTCAAAGTTCACCGATCATCACCTGACACTAGATGATCTTTGGATTGAAGCAATGTGGGCCCTGTATGTACCTTGATCCTTATCAGCATCCAGCCCTGGCTATAAGACTTCTCACAGCCTCCCCTAGGTTAAGACACACAGGTCTGAGGGCATTATCCTGCTGTGATCCACTTGGCCTGGCCAAGCAATAACGGTATTCTTTTCAGAAAAAGTAAAAGTGTTAATCACTCAGTCACATCCGACTCTTTTTGACCCCATGGACTATAGCCCACCAGGCTCCTCTGTCCATAGAATTCTCCAGGCAAGAATACTGGAGCAGGTAGCCATTCACTTCTCCAGGCGATCTTCTCAATCCAGGGATCAAATCCACATCTCCTGCATTGCAGGCAGACTCTTTACCATCTGAGCCACAAAGGAAGACCCCACCCAAAACTCCGTCTCTGAGATTTATTTCAGTGTCAGCTTATAGAGGCTGGGTTTGGCATCAAAAAGGATTGAAGCATTCTCCAACACCCTCCTGAAGGTCAACACTGGCCTGGTGTCATGGATCAGGGCAATAAGCCAGTGTACCTGGATCTGGAGGCTCTTTGGGGATAAAAGCTGAAGCCTGTGTCTGCCTTCCATCATCCAAGTGAGCACTAGGCCTCACCAAGTTAATGATCCTTCTTCATTTGGTAAGGACAGCAGCCAGCATCCTGAATAAAAAGAAACCTGTCTCTATCCAAAGACTTGGCTTAGCACCATCTGAATCACCTCACGTGGACAAATCCCCTTTATAACGGCTCAGAGTAGTCATAAGCCCTCAAGATGGAACGATGGCTCTAAAAATCAAGATGAATCAGCCTCAGCATTGATAGTTCAGCGGGAATGAAAGGACCCCTGGTGAGTTTCCCCTGGAGCTAGAAGGACACTAAAACACGTCTTCATTATATAGTTGCAATCAAAAGAGATTTGCTGGAAAGACAACCCACCATCAATAAACTAATGGTCTAGAGAAAAAGTAGCTGAAAACTGCCTGATGTGAAGTTGGCATAGCTCTCCGCTTTTCCCTCTCTGTTCATTCACCTTCTCTCCTAGGACTGAAATGAAATTTCAGGAACATAAACTTCTGCAACCTAGAGTTAGATGGAGGCAGAGTTTCCCAAGCTCATTCCTTTCAGTAGCTGGACTCCACGCTTCAGAAATTTTTCATGGGATGCTAACAACTCACTGGGAGAAGGATATGGCACCCACTCCAGTATTCCTGCCTGGGGAATCCCATGGACACAGCAGACTGGCGGGCTACAGTCCATGGAGTCCCAAAGAGTTGGGCACAGCTGAAGCAACTTAGCACACAGCACACAACAACTAACTCGACAAAGCAAGGATGGAGGAAAGGTTCGCAAAGGTGTATTCAGTCCAGGGACAGGCCTCAGTCCTGGGCTTCCATCTGAGCCCTAAAGCAGATGGAACACAAGCCGCCACCATGACTGAGTTTATGTATACTCACACTAGTGACAGTAAGGGATGGAAAGTAACTGCCTCTGTCTCCCCAGGGAGACTTGGGTTTGCGAAACCAAAACCACCTGAAGATACTAAAAACATTAATACAGCAGTAGGAGAGTGGAAAGTACAGACTATTGGGTGTAAGATAGGCTCAAGGATGGATTGTACATCAAGGGAATATAACCAATATTTTGTCATACCTGTAACATGGAAAGTAACCTTTTTAAATGTTATAAATAAACAAAAGTAAAATGGTATAACATAAGAATGACCAACTAAAAAAATAAAAAGTAAAAATAAAATTCCACCAATGAGAAAAATAAAAGCAAATCATTAAGAAGCAAAAGGTTAATCGGCTGACTCGACTCTACTCAATCAATCTTCCTAGAGTAGAACTTTCCATTAAAATTGCCGCTAACAACCACTGTTAGAGACCAGACTCAGACTCTGAATCTGAATAACTTATCTTATAAATGTTCATAACTACAGCGCGCAGTCAAGGTGACTTGTACTCAACATGAACAAGCCCTCCGGCTCACTGGCTTTGCTGAGGTCTGAGAATGCGGTTGTTCTAGAGCTCCAAGGTTCTAGAGCTCCAGGAAGCATGTACTGCTCCTGTCCAGATGTTAGCACCCCAGTCCCACTCCCCAGGCCAGCCCCACCCAGCCAAAGGGAGCTTGGCAGAATGAAGGGCAGCCCAACACCTGCCTTCTAGCACTGTATCCTAAGGATATAGCCATGCATCTGTGTGGAGGGTTAACTACAAGGATGCTCACCCCAGAATCAATTAAAATAATGAATAATAATTAGTGAAAACAGTAAATAACTTAAATACATGACAACGAGGTAAGGATTAACTACATTGTAAGATATCTATGGGATATTACATTGTCCTTAAATGTTCTGTTTCGAAGAATATTTAATGCTTAGGGTAAAACATTCTTCAAATTATATTACTGTGAGTATGTACAAGGTTTGCAAATATTCACATGTATAAAGAAGTTCACCAGAATAAAACAGAAACTCTCTTAATGATGGTTGTATTTAAGCTTATTACGTGTGAGGGTTCAGGCCAACTGCAAAGTTTAAGGGCATGGTCCCCAAGACTGCTCCCATTTCTGCTATCAACTATAAGTTTGCCAGGTTGCTGGAAATCAGTTATCCCCAGGTCATGCACACTTTTAATTTTATTTGGGAGAAATTGTGATTGTATTTTCACTATAGTATCTAGTTCTTTTCCTTGTTTGTGATTTCAAAAGGGGAGAGAAGATACACAGACACACAGTGGCTAATTAACAATGTTTCTTTTATTCCTTGTTCTAGAACGAATTACTTTAACATTGTTTGGTAATGTCAATTAGTGCATGTAATTGTTCCTATTCTTTTAAATACATTGAGTTATTGATGAAATTAAAAAAAAAAAAACAACAACCAAAGAAAACAAAAACAAATAAACCAATCACAGCCTCAGTTCAGTTTAGTCGCTCAGTCATGTCCAACTCTTTGCAACTCCATGAACCGCAGCACACCAGGCCTCCCTGTCCATCACCAACTCCCAGAGTTTACCCAAACCCATGTCCATTGAGTCAGTGATGCCATTCAACCATCTCATCCTCTATCACCTCCTTCTCCTTCTGCCCTCAATCATTCCCAGCATCAGGGTCTTATCACCAGCCTAATGTTGAGTAATTGACTAGAAAAATCATACACTTACTGAGAGCTGGAATGCCCATGGCTACAGATGATATGGGGAAAGGATACAAACGAAGATCAGCCAATCAGAAGAGGTGCCAAGGGCAGAGTCCAGGAAAAGTGCCAAAAGGGAACCTTCCATCGCTTTCTCTCCACAGAATAAGGCTGCATTACTCTGGGGGCATCCATGTATCCATGTGACACAGCCCTCACGGCATACTGTCAACCAAGAATATTCCCTGAGCCTCAGTGTCAGTTTTTCAGTGGTTCCATTATGCAAGCATGACTAATGGCCCACACCACTCATCTGTCTCCCATCTCCACGGGGTACAACCCAAAGCCTCCATCCCACATCACATCACATCACACTGTTGGTCTTTCTGGCACGGCTCATCCTCATGTGTGATCATCCCTCATCCTAAATCATATTGTTATACCATCCTGTGTGACCCAAGGTCCCAAGCAAACACATTCCATTAGATCACCTCACAGGAGTCAAAAAAAAAAAAAAAAAATCAAGACTAGACTTTCTGCTGCTGCTGCTAAGTCACTTCAGTTGTGTCCAACTCTGTGCGACCCTAGAGACTGCAGCCCACCAGGCTCCCCCGTCCCTGGGATTCTCCAGGCAAGAACACTGGAGTGGGTTGCCATTTCCTTCTCCAATGCATGAAAGTGAAAAGTGAAAGGAAAGTTGCTCAGTAGTGTCTGACTCTTAGTGACCCCATGGACCGCAGCCTACCAGGCTCCTCCATCCATGGGGTTTTCCAGGCAAGAGTACTAGACTTCCTAGGCAAGATTAAATTCTTCACTATACACTATGAGAAATAATAAAGTCACTTGAACAATAATATTAAGGAATATTCCTACATTAGGGAACTAGTGTATTTGAAATCTGATCCTGAACACCCAGAGATGCCAAAGAGCTAGTCTGAGCCCATCCTTGCCACCTGGACACTGTCTAAATGGGTCTCACCTGTGTTTGGTTACACCTTTAAATCTTCAGTGGGGCTCTAATCCTCTGCCACTTTGTTGTTGCCATTTTTATTCTATTATAATTTCAATAAAGCCAAAGGTACTAAATAGCCATCACCGCTCTCCTATATTGATTCCTGACAGTGTTCCAAGATGGAAATACATTTTTAGCATAAGCAATTAAATATTTTCACCTAAGAATCTGTTCCATAGGTGCTATTTTAGCCCCATTTTGCAGATAAGAAAATTGGAGAATGAAGAGGTAAAGTTCTGCATCCAAAAATCTCATGGCTAAGAAGAGATAGAGATTAGATTCAAACTCAAATCTGTCTCATTCCAAGTGCCCTTGACTTTGCTGTTGCACTCACAGCCCCTGCCCTGGGGATCACCATTCTCTGGCTCACAGTCCCTTCTCGGGCTAGTCCTTCATCAACCCAGGATGACCACCTAGGAAGCCGGGCGGCCACCCACCTGAGGCCAAAGATGAAGCTTCTGCCAGCCACTAGTCCTTCTGAAAAAAGCCCCATTCCCATAACGAAGCCCAGGAGACTTCTGTCTGGGTGCTGGACACCAAGAAAGATCTCCTCCTCTGCTACAAACTCATGGCCCCTGCCCTGGGGATCACCATTCTCTGGCTCACAGTCCCTTCTCGGGCTAGTCCTTCATCAACCTAGGATGACCACCTAGGAAGCCGGGTGGCCACCCACCTGAGGCCAAAGATGAAGCTTCTGCCAGCCACTAGTCCTTCTGAAAAAAGCCCCATTCCCATAACGAAGCCCAGGAGACTTCTGTCTGGGTGCTGGACACCAAGAAAGATCTCCTCCTCTGCTACACCCAGAAAACCACTCCACCTGGACTCATATCACCCCCCAAAATTCCATTCCCTTCTGGGTGTCTGTACATTCATCCATCTATTCTTTGCTCTCAGTCTCTGATACCTAAAGACTAAGGAAACAAAACTAATTTGTCAAAGGACAACTTCATCATAATTTTGCATGTCTAATAAACAGTGAAGAAATCTCAAATACATTCTCATCATGTTCTATATGCTGAAGGACTTCTTCTTCAGTTTACTTTTTTTTAACTTTGACTCTCTAAACAGTCAAGTTTTGGTTAAGTTCCTTACTCCAAAATGTGTTTTAATTTGTACTGACAGATGAAAGGATGTGAAAACACACAAAAAGGAGTGGAAAGTCTTGGTCATAAAGTGAAAAGTGAAAGTCGTTCAGTTGTGTCCGACTCTGTGCGACCCCGTGGACTCCAGAGTCCATGCAGTTCTCCAGGCCAGAATACTGGAGTGGGTAGCCTTTCCCTTCTCCAGGGGATCTTCCCGACCCAGGGATTTGAACCCAGGCCTCCCACATCGCAGGTGACTTCTTTACCAGCTGAGCCACCAGGGAAGCCCCATGAAGGGAAAGCGTTTAGACAAGTTTGGCTGCCAGGGGCTTTCATGAAATGAACTGGTCCTCACCCCCGTCCCCTGACTTTGGCGGTTTCTGTTTATTTCTCTTTCCCACTGAAGGAGCACCTCTGTGCATTTCCTGCTTGTTTTCAACCACTGCCCCAAAGGCGTTTTCCAGTCACTGCTTTGCTCCTGCTCTAGAAGCCAGCTGGTTCTTCTCACTTACCTTCTTGATGGTCAAGCCATCTGTACCAAAATCAGAGCTGAAGAAGACAAACTGCCCTCATTCCACAGGACTTCAGGCAGAACCAGAGGAGACCACCCATCAGATACAGCCACCGCCTCCTCTCTCAAAACCACCGAGCTCGCCCAAAGTCTATAAAAATCCATTCTTGCAATCCTAACTCGAATCATGCTCTTTGTTTAAGAGACATCCAAGCAGAGCAAACCTCCGTATGGGGACGTCTCTATTCATTCCACATGCCTGTTCCTATTTGCACTCTATTATTTCATCTTTTAATTTAGCAACCCAAATGCTCTGTGAGTTATTTAGCAATTACTGGGGGATGCACAGGAAGGGGAGGAGGTTGACAAACACCCATTAGCACAGGGCCCACTAATGGCCCCATAATGCTGCCTCGCACTTAGCTGGATGAAAACAGCTATACATTGTAAGGAATTTGAAAGGGTGTCACCAACCTTAATTAATTCTCAATGCTCTGGGAGGAAAGGATTTACGCCCATTAGGGACTCAGGGAACGGCGCCCAGAAATGGTTGCATGTCAAAAGAAATAAACCTTAAATCAAATTTACCTTCCAGTCTGCTGAAGTGAGGTCCAATCCATTTGTTTCTGGAGCCTTTAGTTCATTAAACAAATATTTACTGAGTTGTTAGGCACATGTGAAGGGGCAGGGTGCTAGGCTGTAGGGGAGGAAAGGCAGCCTAGAAGCCATGATCCCTGACCACACGAAACTGAGTCTCAAGAAGCAAATGTATTTCATTATCTGGTTAATTACACAAGCATCCCTCTGAACTTGATGGAAGGCAAGAGGAGAAGGGGATGACAGAGAATGAGATGGTTGGATGGCATCACTGACTCGATGGACATGACTTTGGGCAAGCTCCAGGAGTTGGTGATGAACAGGGAAGACTGGCATGCTGCAGTCCATGGGGTGGCAGACTCTGACACGACTGAGCGACTGAACTGAACTGAACTGATCCCTCTGAGCTATACACAGAAAAGTCACCTGATACTAAGAGAGGAGCCTGGTGTAAGCCAGTGTCTCAGAGAAGAGAGACCTGGGTTTGAGGAATCACAGGGCTTCCCAGGAGGCACTGGTAGTAAAGAATCCGCCTACTGATGCAGGAGATGCAAGAGACACGGGTTCAACCCCTCTGTCAGGAAGATCCCCTGGAGGAGGAAATGACAACCTGCTCCAGTATTCTTACCTGGAAAATTCCATGGACAAAGGAGCTTGGTGGGTTACAGTTCATGGGGCTGCAGAGAGTCAGACATGACCAGGTGAGCAAAAAGGATCCATTAGTAGCGACATGACCTTAGACTGTTTTCAACCTTTTTTAGACTCAATTTCCACATCTACCAAGTAATGTTCACATCAAAATTCTGCTCAAAGGATTAAGTCAGTCAGTGCATGGTGCCTGCCCCAAAGTAAGTGCTGAATCAAAGTGAGGGGGTATAGTTATGATGACTATTCTTCAACAACCACCAAAACTGAGGCTTCCCTGCTCATTCAAAGACACACCAGTTAACCTGGAAGAAGTTTCTGAAGTCTTTGAGAACTAATTGGACCTCTTGTGGTCCGGTTGCTAGGTCATGTCTAACTCTTTTCTGACCCTATGAACTGTAGCCTGCCAGGCTCCTCTGTCCATGGAATTCTCTAGGCAAGAATACTGGAGTGGGCTGCCATTTCCCCCTACTGGGGGTCTTGCTCACCCAGGGATCGAACCAGCGTCTCCTCATTGCAGGCAGATTCTTTACCAATAAGCCACAGGGAAGGTCTACTAAGTGCCTCTGTGCCTGGAGTCAACCCCAGGGAATTCAGCTTAGATGCTTGAGGCAGCAACGGGCACCCATCCTCCTAGGACAGGATCCTCGCCTGAGGTTCTTCTGAAAGAAACAGCCAGGAAACAGCAGCAGTGCTTTTCAAAGCAGAGGATGGCTGATTCCGGGTCCCTTTCTGAAGCCACCACGAGGGGCCCCAAGATAATGCCAGAATAGAGGCCTCACCACTTAGCCAGAAGAGAGGATGGTCTCAGCCTGTGGCCCAATAGTCAACATTTTTATCAAGGGCTTGAATAAAGGCTAATAAAATCTGCATGCGATACAAAGTTGGGACTTTACCATGTGGGCAATATGCTACATAACAGAATTAGGTTCCCAGAAGACCTCTACCAGCTGGTGTGAAGACTGAATTACACAGCATGAAATGTATCAGAGATCAATGCAAGGTCCTGCTCTCTGGGTCCAACAGCCATCTGGACCAGCTCTGAATGCGGAAACAGGTGTGAGTGTACCTGGCTGGTATTCATTACCTGTAAGCTCAATATGAGTCAGCAGTGTGATGTGGTTCTCAAAGGGCACTTCTGGTTGCATCACTCAAAGTCAAGGTCTAGAGAAAGGGAGGTGATATTTATGTTCCACTCTTCTTTGCGTTATAGGATTGAATGTTGTTCTCCTACATATTGAGCTTTCCTGGTGGCTCAGTGGTAAAGAATCTGTCTGCCAATGCAGGAGATGTGGGTTCGATCCCTGGGTCGCAAGATCCCCTGGAGAAGGAAACAGCAACCCACTCCAGTATTCTTACCTGGAGAATCCCATTGGCAGAGGAGTCTGGCAGGCTACAGTCCATGGAGTCACAAAGAGTTGGACATGACTTAGTGACTAAGCAACAACTCTTAGATATTAGCACTCTTGAGCATCTCTGGAATAAATGTAACCAGGGAGGCAATGGGGACATCAAATCACATCCTTTGTGGCTGATGAAACCAAGAATGTTTAGCAGACAGAGGAAAAGACTTGGAGTTGCACAATCATCATTTTCAAATTTTTAAGATGCTATAAAAACAGCAAAAGATTTGGGCTAGGTGATGGTCTGAACACTTGACGTGCAACAACTCTTTCCATCCTCGTAACTCCATGTGACCCCCAACTGAAAAAAGAAATCGAGAGTGACATGGGTTAGGTGAATATTTGCCCAAAATCATACATCTGCTGAGCAGTGGAGCTTGGCTATGAGTTAAGTCTTTCTGAGTCCAGATTCAGCAGATTAACCAAGATGCAACATGTTCTCTGGAAGATACCCCTCTGGGAGTCACGTCATACCATAGATACATGGGATGCCTATGTGCCTGCTCCCTTGCCAAAAAGATCCTGACCATACAGGCCCTGACTTGGCCATCATCACATCTGCAGTGCCCAGAATATAGTCATATCTGATAAATTTGTGAGGAAGAAATGAGTGAATTAATGAACAAAGACAAGCTGCAGGCTTGCATAAAGAATCTTGCTATTCTCGATAGCGAGAATCATCGCTACTAGATCCCAAGTTGTCGTAACAAAGCTTCACACACTAGGTGGCTCAAAACAACAGGAATTTATTCTCTCGCAGTTCTGGAAGCTAGGAGTCTGAAACCGAGGTGTCAGCTGGGCTCCATTCCCTCTGCAGGCTCTGGGGAAGCATCTGTCCTGACTTTCTGGTTTCTGGCAATCGCTGCTGATCCTTGGGGTTCCTTTACTTATAGCTGCATCTCTCCAATTTCTGCCCCTGGCTCTGTGGTTCCTCCATTAGTCATGTACAGATGTGAGACCTGGGCCATAAAGAAGGCTGAGCATCAAAGAATTGATGCTTTCAAACTGTGCTGTTGGAGAAGACTCTTGAGAGTCCTGTGGACAACAAGGAGATGAAAACCAGTCGATCCTAAAAGGAATCACCCTGAATATTCATTGGAAGGACTGATGCTGAAGCTGAAGCTCCAATACTTTGGCCACCTGATGTGAAACGTCAACTCATTGGAAAAGATAGAAGGCAGGAGGAGAAGGGGGCAACAGAGGGTGAAATGGTTGGATGGCATCATTGATTTGATGAACATGAGTTTGAGCAAACTCTGGGAAATAGTGAAGGACAGGGAAGGCTGGTGTGCTGCAGTCCATGGGGCTGCAAACAGTTGGACACAACTTAGTGACTGGGCAACAAGCACTCTGTGGCATTCTCCCTTCTGGCCCTGTGTCCCTAGAGCTCTTCTTACAATAATCCAGTCTTCAAGGCTCACTTTAGTCCAGTATGTGTGTGCTCAGTCATATCTGACTCTTTGTGACCCCATGGACTGTAGCCGACCAGGCTCCTCTGTCCATGAAATTTCCCAGGCAAAGATACTAGAGTGAGTTGTCATTTCCTTCTCCACAAGATCTTCCTGACCCAGGGATCAAACCTATGTCTCCTGCACTGCCAGGAGGATTCTTTACCACTGAGCCACCTGGGAAGCCCAGATATGACCTCATGTTAACTCATTCCGTGTGCAAAAGTCCTGTTTCATGATAGAATCACATTTACAGGTTTGGGGTAGACATGAATTTGTGGGAACACTAGTGCAATCTTTGAATAAGATGAGCAATTTTTACTAGGCACGAGACGGCTCCACAATAGGAAAGATTAGGCGGAAGTTTTTTAATTTAATCATGAGGACTTAGGCTGCAAAATTAAAGTTCTATCTAGAATATCATCCTTTCATTCAATAAACATTTACTAATCCCAACTGTCTACCTAGCACAAAGTCATATGGGTGAATTCGCTCAACATGAATAAGGCACCATGGATCCCTTGATGGGTCTCAAAGCCTGGTGGAGGAGATAGCACACAAAAGCACAACCAAAATATAACAGGGAAGTCTGCTCTGAGACCTATGAAAGCACAGAAGTTAATTATTTCAGCCTGAAAAGAGGATCACGAACTAAAGTGGCCATTCCCCAGGCAGAAAAAATATGGCAAAAAAAAAAAAGGAAAGAAATGTGTCTCCAGCCCAAGTTCTATCCTTCTTTCCTCCTTCTAGTAAAAACATAAATTTCCCCTGGGAAACCACCCCTTCTCCATTCTCATCACTGCTAACTGAGTAGACTAATCTCAACCAAGGCTCCTGGAGTTTCAGGCCAGTCAGTATATCCCATGTTTTTCTCTAATCAGAGCCAATAAGAGGCAAGGAGACAGTGGCTGAAGATGAAGGAAAGAGAGGTTTGGGTTCCACTCATTCGCTGCTATAAGAATATGAGATGTGCAGCCGCTGGGACCATCCTGCAACCTAAAGCAGAGGAGCTAGAAGCTGCCAAGTGAAACAGCAGATCCTGGGAATGGAGGCATTCACAAGAAGCACAGCCAAAGGCTGGTCCTGTTAGCATTATTTATGCCCCGAGTCTAACCGTACCTGAAGCTAGATCTATCTGCGGACCCTTTATTACAGGAGTCAATGGATATATTTTATCTTGCTTAAGTCTTTGTGACACCTACAGCTAAATGACTCCATTGAAACAGCAGTCCTGGATGTAAAAGTGGTAAGTCAGAAGTTAGAGAAGCCAAAATAGCAGGTTTCTTTCGAGAAATGGTTGTGAACTTAGAGTGGTCGATAAGTGAGCAAAGAGATGCTGGAGGTCTCATCAGAAGGGACTTTAGTCAAGTGGGGTTTGAGTTTCATTGGGAAAATTTTACATCCCTTCCAATTCTGAAATTCTTAGATTTCTGAGTCTGTGTTTCAGAAACATTTGCAGGAGAAAAGGAACTTCAGCCCAAGAGTAGTAGCCTTTCCTGCATTAAAGCCTCAGATCTGAATGTGCTTGTTATTTGGGCATTTTATCTGTATCCATCAATCTACAGGGAAGCAGGGGGTCTGGGGTAAGAATT
Source organism: Madoqua kirkii (assembly GCA_006408675.1). NCBI lineage: Eukaryota > Metazoa > Chordata > Mammalia > Artiodactyla > Bovidae > Madoqua > Madoqua kirkii. The sequence goes on along the minus strand of SJYC01043615.1, from coordinate 3,385 downwards.
AGTGCCAGGGCCCCTGGAGCTCATGACCTGAGTATGCTGATCACACACGTGGCAGTAACCTTCACAGACCTAGAAAGAAACCTTTCTAGAAAGAAACCTTCACTGCATGTGCTACACCTCCATGGCTAAGTCTCCCTCATCCTCAGGTTCCTGCAACCCAGTCACACTTAGGGATGCTGGAAATTTCCACTTCTGGGCTTCTGAGCAATCACAAGAGTAGGCAACAGAGCTGAAGCCCACAGTCACATCTGAACATTCACATAGTCCCTAACCCTCATACCAGGCTTAGCAGCTGCAAGTTACCCAGGGATCACCAGGAATTTATTCCAGCCACTCCACACAGGATACATCTGTCTGTGTCTGGGGAAGAGATGGGGCTCAGAGTCAGCACTCAGCAAGCAGACTGGACTGGGCACACAAACACCAGGAGACTGCTCGGCATTCTCATTAGTGCCATGAGTAATCCACACTGAAGGAGCAGTGGCCCCTCCCTCCTCAACCTCCCGTCTACCTGGGTATCTAAGAATCAATGACAGGGACAAGGGGACAAATTCAGGTAAAAGTAACACTGCGAGAGTCTGCTTATCTGGACTTTCTTTGGTTACCTGGTTGTTTGCCAGACAGTTACCTGAGCAATTCACCAAAATGTTGGTTTCATGATAGCAGTGACCTTGTATTTTTTTGATCAACACTGTATCCCATTTTCTGAGTGATGATAAAGCAATAAAACTCCAGGGGCAGGGGGGTGTTGCAGGGCACAGTGGTCAAGTGGTAGTCTAAGTGTGTGTATGAGACAGAGAGAAAATGAGCTTTATCCTTTCAATAATCCCAGGAGGTAGGCACAATCATTAACCCCTTGAACAAGTGAGTAAGCTGAGACAGAGGCTGAATAACTTGCACAAGGTCATGTAAGTAGGGTTTCAAGCCAATATCTGAATCCAAAACAAAACTGGCTCCAGAGTCCACGCTCTCCTGATTCCGGTGCTTATACTGCTTTCCAACTGCCTGGAATGTTCATTCAACAAGTACTAATAGCCTATTGATGACAGTCCAGGTACACTTCTAGCTTCTGGGGATTCAGCTGTGAATAAGAAGTCAGGAGTTCATTAGACATTTGCTGGCTGGCTGGATAGATGAATGTAGAACGGATGGCTAGAAAGATGAATGAATGGATGGATGAGTGAGCTGATGGATGGGTGAAGAACATGGTGGAAATTAGAAATATGGAAAGGATCTGTTGACTATTACAGGTGAGCCATCAATAAAAGAGACCGTGGATCTCTCATGTGTCTTTTTTTCCTGCCTTTGACAGTAATTTCTCAGCAGAATGTATCATGTAGGCTCTAGGACCAGAAGCCTGGCTCCATTCCTCTACCATCTGTGTCATCTGGAGCAAATCACTTAACCCCCAGACCTGTTTCCTCACTTATAAAATGAGAATAACCCCAGCTACTCACACAGTTGCTGTGGTTTAAATGTTATTGCTATTGTTTGGAGCCCAGTGCAAATGTTATCTCTTTCTCTGTAGCTTTCAATTCAAGTCAATTCAATGTTTATGAAATGTGTCCTCTTTGCAAACATTGTGCTGGGGGTAAGGATATGACAGTAAATTAGAGAAATATGGTCCTTTCATTCAAAGAAATTTTAGTTCAGCAAGGAAAACAGGAGAAAAACATATCAGATGAGCATTAAGAAAGGGACACTGTGGGGTGCTAGGGGATTGTTCAATCAGGGTAGAATTAGTCTCTCCTTGATGCTCCCGTATTATTTCACTTGGTTTGGCTACTAGCAAACACATCATCTCACCTGTCAATCAAGGCTCTTAGAGAGAAGTGTACACAACCCTTAAAGAGGAATCAATTGTACCAAATGCATATATGGATGGATGATGAACAGATGGAGGGATAAATAGATGAATGGAAGGAAGATAGGGAAGATGGATAGATGGACTGATGAATGGAAGGAAGGAAGTATTGACCTATGGATGGATGCATGAATGGATGGAGGGAAGGAAAGAAGGAAGGAAGGGAAGGAAAGTGTACACAACCCTTAAAGAGGAATCAATTGTACCAAATGCATATATGGATGGATGATGAACAGATGGAGCGATAAATAGATGAATGGAAGGAAGATAGGGAAGATGGATAGATGGACTGATGAATGGAAGGAAGGAAGTATTGACCTATGGATGGATGCATGAATGGATGGAGGGAAGGAAAGAAGGAAGGAAGGGAAGGAAGGACGGAGGAAGGAAAGCAGGAGGGGAACACTGAAGTATGGATGCATTGGTGGATGGATGGATGAAAGAGAGAAAGGAAGAAAAGACAGACGTATGTATGTGTGGAAGCATGGATGGACAGATGGGCAGAAGGAAGCCGAAGCAACAGCCTACGACCACAGAACAGTCAGGACTTCACAAAAGCCAAGTCCACAGGCAAAGCACAGTCTACTCTGAGCCAATGTCCACATATTTGAAACCTGAATGGAACAAGAAGCTCAGATGCAGATCTGGGGCAAAGCCAGAACTTCAAATGATGGCACGGGGAAGATGAAAAACAGGGTCCAGTAGTGGGAGATGATATTGGCAAAAAGAATTCTTTAGACAGCCGGATTCAGCAGAACATGAGTAGAACATTACGAAAATGGCCACAAATGTCTCCCACCCTTACAGAGGCTCCCCTTCCCAATACGACTTTGCAGCTGCTCTCATTAAGAGGTGGAATTTTTCACCTGCACCTTGAGTCTGACCTTGCCCATGTGGTCAGTGGGACTTTAGCTTCTAGCGGAAGCAGAAAAGCCCTTGAACTGGAATCCACTCTCTCACTGCTTTGGGAGCCCCGTGATCACTAGGAACACGCCAGGCTCACTAAACGTGCTGGCAAAGATATTCACTTCTGTCTCAGCTCACTAAACATGACTCATGGCTGAGTCATGCCCATCACCCTCGCTGATACAAAGCCAATCATCAGGCATGGATGGGACCATCCTAAAGAGGCAGTATCTGGTGGGTTGCCATCTGACTGCAGACATCAGGTGGCGTTGACCCATAAGTAGAAGAACCAACTCCCACCAGCCACAGAATCAGAGAAATTAACAAAATAATGACCCTTTTAAGCCACTAAGTTTGGGACAATGTGCTATGCTCTGAAAGTTCACTGAAATACAGGGAATCATGAGTAGCCACCCCTGGACACTCTGCAAACGTGTGGATGAAGTTGCTCATTTCTATTTGCTGATCCTGGGAGCCAAGAGATAATTTCAGCAAAAGCCCTTCTCATCGGCTTCAGCACATAAGCTGACCGTTGCTGGAATTCAAGAGGCAGCTGGTATGGATGTGTCTATTCCATCACTTAAAAGAAAATCCATGTATTTGTTTATTTATTTA
>SJYC01043613.1:0-15135 GCA_006408675.1 Madoqua kirkii | reverse complement strand
TGGCATTTCCTTCTCCAATGCATGAAAGTGAAAAGTGAAAGTGAAGTCGCTCAGTCATGTCCTAATCTTAGCGACCCCATGGACTGTGGCCCACCAGGCTCCTCAGTCCATGGGATTTTATATATGTATATATAAATGTGGGCTTCCCTGGTGGCTCAGCAGCAAAGAATCCACCTGCAATGGAGGAGACCTGGGTTCAGTCCCTGGGTCAGGAAGATCCCTGGAGAAGGGAATGGCTACCCACTCCAGTATCCTTGTCTGGGAAATGCCATGGACTGAGAAGCCTGGTGGGCTACAGTCCATACCAACACACAAATATATACATATTCAATATGTTTGAATAAATATAAATAAATGTATAAAATGAATCCCTGTACTGTACACCTGAGGCTGACACAACACTGTCAGTCAAGTATACTTCAATTTTTAAACATTAAAAACCAAGACTATATGTTCCTATTCAAGTAGAGTCAGATGATGGATCCCCTCTGCTTAATGTCTCCTGACAGACAGATCCCACAACTCAGAACAAAGGTTAGAGTCCTCACCGTGTTCAGAAAGGCCCTCCCTGACCTGCTCCAGCCCAGCCACCCGCTCATTTGACTATATTTACATTTTTCCTCTGATGTTTCCACCTCAGGGTTTCATCACTTGTGGTTCCTCTGTCCATAAGTTTCCTTCTGAAGACACCATTTGGTTCAATTCCCTCTCTTTAGTCAAATGCTACCTTCTTAGGGAGACTCTCACTCTCTACACTGCCTGAAATTCCACATTCCCCTCCCTACCCTCTTGCACCATTTCCCCCACAACATTCCTCATTATTTAACACAGTCTGCAATTTAATTATCCTATCTGGGGTATGGTGGATCTCTGCCTAATAAAATGTAAATTCCAATGACCGCAGGTAATTTTGTCTATTCACAATACCTACTATGGTACCTGGCACATAAGGGAAGGAGGGAGAAAGGGATGGATGGATGAATGGATGGATAAATGAAGGGAGAGCCAGAGATGGATGAATAGATGGAGAGATGAATGGAGGGAGAGATGGAGGAATGGAGGGAGGGTCCCTGGAGGGAGGGTAAGGGGTGGTGAATGAATAGATTCAAGAGGGATGAAGGGAGGGAAGGCGAGACGTAGAGAGGGGTAGAGGAGGACTTGAGGGAGTGATGGAGGCAGGGGTGGGGGGATGGAGGGACAGAGGAAAGGAGAGGAGAAAAGAAGGGGAAGAGAGAAGGAAGTATGAGAAAGGGCCAGCCAGGTGCTGGAAGTACCACAGGCTCATCAGAGAAGAGCAAACTGCTCCTGGCAAGGACATAACTGATGTCCATGGAGACTGAACCCATGCGTTTACCCTGAAAAATCTTCCACTCTGACCTAATGTCATTCATCCTTCAGGCCCTGATGTGAGTGGGATAACAGATTGGATGGCCTGGGACTTCCACCTGTTCATATCCCAAAGATGGAGATGACGTGGCAAGAAGATCTGAAGCTTTAGAGTGAGACAGACAGGATCTGAATCCAGATCCTCTGCAGTCTTGGCCAAGTTCCTTAACTTCGTTGAGCCTTATCTTCTTCCTCTCTAAAACTGAGATAACAATACATTTATATCAAGATAACAACAGGGATATTCTCAGAATTAAATGACACATATAAAAAGCTGGAATGATTCCTGGTGGCTCAGATGCTGCCTTCAAAGCAGGAGACCTGGGTTTGATCCCTGGGTCGGGAAGATCCCCTGGAAGAGGGCATGGCAATCCACCCCAGTATTCTTGCCTGGAGAAGCCCATGGAAAGAGGAACCTGGCGGGCTACAGTCCATGGGTTGCAGAGAGTCGGACAAGACTGAGCAACTAACACACAGATATAAAAAGCTTAACACAGAGTCTGGAATCTATTAAATGCCAGTTACTCCCAGAGACAAGTTATTCTGTGTCTTAGATTCCCTATAAGAAAGAAGGGGTTTATAACACTACCAACTCTTACACTCAGGCTTCCCAGGTGGTGCTAGCAGTAAAGGACCCACCTGCCAGTGCAGGATACATGAGTGACGTGGGTTCGATCCCTGGGTCAGGAAGATCCCCTGGAGGAGGACATGGCAGTCCACTCCAGTATTCTTGCCTGGAGAATCTCATGAGCAGAGGAGCCTGGGTAGCGGGGAGGCCTACAGTCCTCAGGTCATAGAGTCAGACACAGCTGAAGAGAATCAGCATGCATGCACTACTGGAGTTGCTATGAGGACGACACAAGCTGACTGTGGGCTCTGAACAGCTAACAACTCAGTAAGTAAGCACAGTATTGCTGCTTCTGTTGTTAAAGATGATAAGCTTTGCAGATCTGAGATGTGCACCCAAGGTCCTGTAGATACTCTGGAATCAGCCACTCAACTCCTGAGCCCTCCCTTGTAACTACCAGATGACCAAGAACTTCATTCAGGCTTGTCCATAATATGCTATGTCCATAATGCTATGTCCGAACAACTTTTGGGCCAACCAAGACTCACAGTCAAAGAACTTGCCCAAAGCCCCAGAGTTTACAAGATTAAACCCACAGGTGAGGGAGGTCAGCCTTCAGCATCTTCACCCCCCAGATCTCCTAGGCCATTCTGATCATCTCCACACGCAGGGGAAGTTGTCACAGTCCATCCTTCTCCACTTGTTCAGAGACTGATATTATTTCACAGTCCAGACTCTCTTCTGCTCAAGGGGAATCGGTGAACTTGTACCATCCGTGCTGTTTCTCCATGGAGAACCAATCACCGGCCTGGACCCTGGTGCTGGGACTCAATACAAGCCCCGCCTGCTCCCCAGGAGCAGATGGCTATCTCTAAAGCCATCTTTCACTGAGCTCCTTTCTGGTACCCTAGGAGCTTTCAGTAATTACTGCAATTATTCTTACATTCAATGAGTTCATAAAATCGGAATGCCAAAGGTGCAGTGGAAATACTCACAGAGAGATACACAAGCACAAATATAGACACACACAGACAGAAGCACTTAGATGCCACAGCGATTCTTAGAGGCTGAGACACAAAGAAGTTCCAGGAGCGGGCATCATTCTACTGGTGGGTCTGTCTATGCAGAGACCTCTTCATCTTGCTTTCTCTTCCAGGCAGATGCAATGTTTATTAACCACCTTATCCGCAACATACCTGCAAGGAACGTGGCAGGGGGGCAGGCGATGACCACAGTTGACAAGGGCAATCCCTGTTTCTCTTGACTCCTAACCAGTTTTTAAAACAGACACTCCTACATCACTTGTCCCTTAAGGAAATGACTTACAAAGAGTTTAGCCTCCAGATGAAATGCTCGGGTTTTCTTCTGTTGGTTGAATTCTGAACCCTTTCAAAGTGAGGGCTCACCAACTGGTCTCTGTTGATGAAGTCTTTTCCTCTCCAACCTAAACAGGGGTTGCAGTTCTTTTTCTTTTGAGACAACCCAGCAGGCTGTCCCTCTGTGTCAAGGTGCAGCTGGGCATCTGCTACAGGCTGACAGAGGGACATCTGTTGTCAGGGCCACGGCCTCCTGCGGAGGGGAGGGGTGAGGCGAAGAGAGGAGCTGGTTGAGATGCCTGCTGTTCCATCCGGATTTAGTATCTTACAATGAATCTTCAATTTGTAAGAAAAAAAAAAATCAGCCTCTTGGCGTAAAAGTCATTGCGGCCGCCCAAGTTCTAAGTCTGTTCCACTCTCTTTTTCAGGATTCCCAAGAAAGTGGTCCTGGCGTTTTCCATCCTGGCAGCACCCAGACTTCATTCAAGTTGGAGGCAGAGGCAATAGGAGCAACAAGACAAGGACATGATTGTAGATTCTGAGCTGGCTGATTCCTGCGCATCCGATACACACCATCCAAGGATCTTTCGTGCTTTATTCTTCTGACATCTCACAAGAACACAGGCTTCCTGGGTGGCTCAGTGGGAAAGAATCCACCCACCAATGCAAGGAGACTCAGCAGACACAGGTTCGATCCCTGAGTGGGGAAGAGCCCCCGGAGGAGGGTGTGTCAGCTCACTTCAGCGTTCTCACCTGGAAAATCCCACGGACAGAGGTGCTTGGTGGGCTACCATCCATGGAATTGCCAATGAGTCAGACATGACTGAGCGACAGAGCATGCATACCAAAGAACAGGCTGAATGAGATACATACAAACTTGAATCTACATTCCTACCTGGCTATCTATCTATCTGCTTTGCTGTGTGTACATTTTGAAAAAGTGAAAGTGTTAGTGACTCAGTCATGTCTGACCCTTTGCTATATATTACAGCTGAGTAAACTGAGGCCCAAAAGATACTTACCAAGCTCCTGTTGCAGGTTATGCTCTGCAAGGTTTAAGTAATTTGCTTGGATATGGGTGAGTGGAGATCCACTCAGCTCTCCCAACCTCACTCCCAATGTTCTTAAGCAAGATCCCGCTGACTTGCTAGTTCTTAATTTTGACTATAAACGATATCCGCATTCACTCTATTTTGATGTATTGGGTATCTAATATCTGCCAGGGCCTGTGGCTAGTGAAAGAGATACTGGCTGAGTCCTAGGGATTAAAAGCCCCATAGAAAATGCATCAGTAGGCCTGTGAGCATTGAGCTGTGTGTGTGTGTGTGTGTGTGTGTGTATGTGTGTGTGTGTGTGTGTGCGCATGTGTGGGCATGTGCCCACATGTAACTGCTAAAGGTGAAGATGGATGATACACAAATCTAAAGCAGAGGGACTGCACTGCAGTAGGATGTGTTCAGTTACATGAGAGAGGTCAGTCCGAGGAAACTTTCCTGCCAGCCCAGTAGCCAACACGCCATGCTCCCAGTGCAGGGGGCTCGGGTTCAGTCCCTTGAGAAACTAGATCCCATATGCTGCAGCAAAGATCAAAGATTATCAGTCTGCAACTAAGACCCAGTGCAGCCAAAAAATAAATAATATATTTTTCAAAAAAAAAAAGAGTCAATACTACTAGCACAAGATCCTAAAGCCACACAGAGGGTACTATAGGATCACAGGCTGCAGAAGTATCCAATAAGGGGTGACTTAATTTCTTCCCTTCCAGCTCTGCCAGTTCAACAACACAGGACAAATGACAGCTTGGCTTCTCCATCAATAAGGTTGTTTTTTGTTTGTTTGTTTTAAATTTATTTATTTTCAGTTCAGTTCAGTTTAGTCGCTCAGTCATGTCCAACTCTTTGTGAGCCCATGAATCTCAGCATGCCAGGCCTCCCTGTCCATCACCATCTCCCAGAGTTCACTCAGACTCACGTTCATCGAGTCAGTGATGCCATCCAGCCATCTCATCCCCTGTCGTCCCCTTCTCCTCCTGCCCCCAACCCCTCCCAGCATCAGAGTCTTTTCCAATGAGTCAACTCTTCACATGAGGTGGCCAAAGTACTGGAGTTTCAGCTTTAGCATCATTCCTTCCAAAGAAATCCCAGGGCTATCTCCTTCAGAATGGACTGGTTGGATCTCCTTGCAGTCCAAGGGACTCTCAAGAGTCTTCTCCAACACCACAGTTCAAAAGCATCAATTGGAGGTTAATTACTTTACAATATTGTATTGGTTTGCCATACATCAACATGAATCTGCCACAGGTACACACGTGTTCCCTATCCTGAACCCCCCTCCCACCTCCCTCCCTGTACCATCCTTCTGGGTCATCAGAGTGCACCAGCCCCAAGCATCCAGCATCATGCATTGAGCCTGAACTGGCGATTTGTTTCATATATGATATTATACAATAAGGTTGTTAATGGCCCCATCACCCTTGTTCACCCTAACCCTGTTCCGTGATTATCCTCTGTGAATCCTCCTTAAGTCTTTGTGGATTTCCCTAAAGCACTCCAGGGCTCTATAACCTGGGCCCCAGAATCCAGGCTGGACATAAAGTTTAGGGTTTGACAAGTCTTCTTTACTCTTGGTGGAAGGCAGGATTTGAAGGATGGATTTTATTTTAAAGTTTGTTTTAACTCTATCAGAGAAAATACAGCTCGAGTTGGATATGTTACCTGTGACTCTGTGGTCGGGTAAGAATAGGTCCACTCCTTCTCTATGTGAAATGGATGAGTGAGCCTTCTGGGGAACCAGAAATCCCTAAATATTCATAAAGCAGGAATATACGGCTCAGAGAAACCAATGAGATGGCTGTTCTGACCATTAAAATTCCTCTGCAAGATCCCAGTGCATGGAAGAATAAACCTTACTGCCTCCTCTGCAATAAATGTTAACTTTATATAGAAGAATAAGCCCTCTAAGCACAAGACAAGTCTCCAGCCCTTGAGAGAGATCCGTGAATTACTTAGAAGTACAAGTGAGCTCACATCAATGGATGACACAGAAGTCTCAGATCATTAGGCTCTGTTATGGACTGAATCATGTCCCCTCAAAATTTATATATTGAAGCCCTAGCCTCAATACCTCATAATGTGACTGAATTTGAAGTTAAGGCCTTTGGAGAGATGATTCCATTGAAATGAGGTCATCAGGTAGACCTGGATTCAATGTGACAGGTGTTTTTATAAGAAGAGATTAGGACAGTCAGAAAGACACGGGGGGCTGGGGGGGGGCGTGTCCTGCACAGAGGGATGACCATGTTAAAAAGGGAGCAAGACGACCGCTCTCTGCAAGCCAAGGAGTTGTTGTGTTAGTCGCCCAGTCGTATTCCACTCTTTGTGACCCCATGGACTGTAGCTCGCCAGGCTCCTAAGTCCATGAAATTCTCCAGGCAAGAATACTGGAATGGGTTCCCTCCTCCAGAGGATCTTCCCAGCCCAGGGATCGAACTTGGGTCTCCTGCAGTGCAAGCAGATTCTTTACCATGTGGGCCACGAGGAAAGCCCTCAAGCCAAGGAGAGGCCTCCAAATAAAGTCCACCTTGCCGACACCTTAATCTTGGACTTCCACACTCAAGAAGCATGAGAAAATAAATAGGTACTGTTTAAGCCCCCCAGTCTATGGTATTCTGTTTTGGTAGCTGGAGAAGACTAACACATGAGTCTAAACATTGGCAATCTTGCATAAAATAAGGATGCACTGGAGGAAAATTTTATGCAAAGTTTCTATGTTCAGGTGACTTTAAAAGGAAAGAGATTTTTAAACCTCTATCTAGCTTAAATATATCTTTCCAAATGCACCCTATGGCACTTGTCTGTAAAATCAAAGTGATGTTTAATTTTAGTGGATGGCTGGATCTTTCAAAGTAGGATAGAATATTTTAAAAATACATATCCAACTGGTCAAAATTACAAGACTTTAGAGGATCACATAAGAGAATACCTCCATGCTCTTAGTGGACAGAGAAACTTCAATAAAAACTAAGATGTTCAACTTATAAAAATAAACAATAAGAACTTCTGATTAAATTAAAATTAATAAGTTCTGTTACTCATAAAACATCATTAAGAAAAAGAAAAGTCAAGCCACATGGTGAAAAATACACTTCAAACACATAAAACAAAGGATTCACATCCAGGATACAATATAATAAGAAAACGGGCTACATAAGAGAAAAATGAGCAAGAGACAAGAAAGAAAAACATCTAAATAACCAAAAACATAGTGTCCAGTTCCACTAGAATTAGGGAAATGTCTAACAAAAGTGCAATAAACTACCACTACACATTTTTGGCAAAGAAGAAAAATTCAAACAATATCAAGAATAAGCAATATGAAGTAACAGGAACTCTCATACACTGCTGCTGAGAGTAAAAATGGATAGAATCACTTTGAAAAGTAGTTTGACATTATTCTCTGGACTTGAGGATACAAATACCCAATGAACCAGAAATTCTACTTTCAGAGAAGTACTCTAGAGAAACTCTTGAATACACATACCAAGTAATGTTTCAAAAACATTCATAGTTATTGTGATATTGTGATATAATAAGAAATAAATATTTTGGTCTTTATTCTCAGCTCCTATCCACAGCTTCATAACCTTTATAATTCGGGGGTATTTGTATAGGGAGATTACTTGCTTGTCTCATTATTGTTTGTTGTTGTTGTTGTTGTTGTTGTTGTTGTTGTTAATTCTATCTGGACAAGACAAGATTTATATCATGGGATATTATCAAAACATAGTCCTCAAAAACTGGCGGGCATTCATAAGGGCAGGTATTCATAGCAGAAGCCAGATAGTTCAGCTTTGTTTTTTGTTGTTTTTTTTAGGTTGTTAAATGTTATCAGAGGAAAAAAAACAAAAACAAAAAAAAACAATGTAGCTGCTTAGAGGAAAGCATTTGTAAGGCACATCAGAAAAACTGATTATGAAGCTGATTTGTCCTGACTCTATACTTACAAGGCAAATTTTCTACCTCTCTGAGCCCTTGGTTTTCTCAGCTATACGATGGACATCATTATACAGCTACTGTACAGTACAGTTATGAAAATTAAATGGGATTAGGGACATGAGCTAGCTTGACAGAATACTCGTGCACAAATGTCCAGTCACTTCAGTCCTGTCTGACTCTTCTGCCCCGGGTTCCTCTGTCCATGGGATTCTCCAGGCAAGAACACTGGAGTGGGTTTGCCATTCCTTCCTCCAGGGGATCTTCCCGACCCAGGAACCCATCAAACCTGCCTTTCTTACAGCTTCTTTACTACTGGCGCCACCTAGGAAGCCCTGAGAGAGTGTGCCCTTATTTAATTACTTCTTATTTGCCACTATTCTTTGTAGAAGCTTGCGAAGAATTCCATTGTATCTGTACTATCTGTCTCAACAAACTTCTGCTAAAACTGCCAATCCATTAGAAATACACATAGAGATGGAATTCATGAGTGATTTTAGAACAAGCATCTTTTTTCTCCAAAATTCCAAGCAATGCCGAAAAATACATTTTTAAAAGAGTAAGTTCAAAAAGTCGAGGAATTCTGACTGATCTATTGGGCAAAATGCTGGAATAGTCCCCAAACTGCAGGAAATGACTGTTTCAGAGAAAAGAGTGGTTGACACCTTCCAAACCGAAAATGAACAAGTACAAAAAGATGTAAGTCCCCAGGGATATTCCCAAGTTGAAAAACTAGGGAGTAACATTCAGAGCTGCCAGACAAATAAAGAGAAGATACATACACAGCAGTCAGAGGTCTGCAGAGGTGGGGCAGAATTTTTAAATTATATGAAAGCACTATGCAAAATTTATAACAATCCTGAAAATCCATGCAAAATGAATGACTTCATGGGAAAATATCATTTCCTGAAACTGACTCAAGAAGAGGTGGAAAACTTGAATAGACTAATAATTATTGAAGAAATTGGAAATGCTGTCAAAAAACTGCTCAAAACGAGGAACTGGTGAAAGCATTTGGAAGTAGCTATTAAAATTAAAAACACACATACCTCTCAACTCAGAAATCCCACTCCTGGGAGTCTATCAAACAGAAATGAAAGTACCAGTACACGGGATATATGTTAGGGTTGTTAATGCAGAATTAAAAAGCAGGGGAGAAAGTGAATGACCTACATGGAAAATTGTGGAGTCATAGGAAAAGTGAGTGAGATTTTTATCAGCTGATTTGGGGCCATCTACAGAATGTATCAGGGGCTTCCCTAATGAGTCAGATGGTAAAGAATCTGCCTGCAATTCAGGAGACCCATGTTCAATCAGTACAGATCAATACAGAATATACTGATAGAAGAAATAGTGAGACACAGAGAAGCACGTATAAGTGTATTCTAATTTTGTAAAACAATCATCAAAGCAATTCCCTGTGTGTGTCTGCATATATATCTGTTTGTATATTTTATAATCATAGAGAAAGTTCTGGAAATGTACACAACAGGCTGTAAATACTGGTTATAGAATGAGGGTCAGGGGATGAGTTGCTAAGGAAAGTGGAGGGAAATTTTAAAAAAAAAAGCAAAAGAAGAAGAACCAAAAGATTACATGTAAATTAAGGATTCCATAACAAAACGTTTCCATGCTGTGACTCTTTTGATATAGCCTTAGATATATGTATGCATGTGTGTTTAAGTTGTGTGTATTCATCAGTGCAAAAAGTGAAAAGAAAAAAACAAAAACATGAGTAAATGAAAAAGACACTGACACAAGCTTTTCACAGGCTTCCCAAACCTTGAAGATACAATAAGAAGCCCTACAATTCAAAAGGAAGGAAGCTTCATATTCTTAACTCATTCTGTGATTCCTGATGGCAAAGCTGTACAAACAGGATACACAGACCAACGGAAAACAAGAGCCTAGCCTAAGTGAGTTTCCCAGGTGGCACTGGTGATAAAGAACCTGCCTGCCAATGCAGGAGACATACGAGATGCAGGTTTGATCCCTGGGTTGGGAAGATCCCCTGGAGGAGGCAATGGCAACCCACTCCACTACTCTTGCTTGGGAAATTGCATGGACAGGAGCCTGATGGGCTACAGTCCATGGGGGTACAGAGAGTCAGACATGACTGAAGTGACTTAGCATGCACGCAAAGCCCCCCTGGCGGGCAGAAAAGCAAACTCTGGGGCGATCCTCTCCAGAAGTGAATGGAAGAACACTGTGGCCTGGAGGACTCATTCAAACAATGAGGAGACTTCTGGCTTTAGTTCCAGCACATAATGAAAGTGATGAGCGTGATGGGACCTTGGAAGTCATCACGCTCATCCGTCCAAGAAGAAAAAGTTGAACAAGTAAAAAAATCAATGACTTCTCTTGGCTCTATCAGAGAAGTGAAGTCATAAAGCAAACCTCCTTGTAATGGACAGGTGAGTCAGCAGAGTTACGGTCAAGATCTGCTTGTCTGGAGCAACGGTAGGAACACTTATATGGTGATTTTGACAAATTGCTGGAAGCCAGGTATGGACTCGTGTGAGAGTGAGAGACTCCCGGGGATTCCAGTCTTAGGGAATCTCCGATTCTTTGACCCCAACTGGGTGTCCAAAAATTCAACTTAACTGTGACACTAACTACCCAGAGTTGGTGCAGCCTCCACAGGTTCATGGGCTTAGGCCAAAAAGACAGCTCCACGTAAGGTATGGCCACAAATGGGGTGCTCGGGCTATCCACACTTTTGCCAGCCAAATACAAATTTCATGGCTCCTATGACTGCCTTCTTAGATTCTATAACTTGCTGGAACAAGTCACAGAACTCAGGAAAACACTTTGTTTACATTTCTCAGTTGATTACAAAGGACAGACCTATTGTTACATTATTATGACTGCCTTAAAACAAAAACAAAAAAAAACAATGTAGCTGCTTAGAGGAAAGCATTTGTAAGGCACATCAGAAAAACTGATTATGAAGCTGATTTTGTCCTGACTCTATACTTACAAGGCAAATTTTCTACCTCTCTGAGCCCTTGGTTTTCTCAGCTATACGATGGACATCATTATACAGCTACTGTACAGTACAGTTATGAAAATTAAATGGGATTAGGGACATGAGCTAGCTTGACAGAATACTCGTGCACAAATGTCCAGTCACTTCAGTCCTGTCTGACTCTTCTGCCCCGGGTTCCTCTGTCCATGGGATTCTCCAGGCAAGAACACTGGAGTGGGTTTGCCATTCCTTCCTCCAGGGGATCTTCCCGACCCAGGAACCCATCAAACCTGCCTTTCTTACAGCTTCTTTACTACTGGCGCCACCTAGGAAGCCCTGAGAGAGTGTGCCCTTATTTAATTACTTCTTATTTGCCACTATTCTTTGTAGAAGCTTGCGAAGAATTCCATTGTATCTGTACTATCTGTCTCAACAAACTTCTGCTAAAACTGCCAATCCATTAGAAATACACATAGAGATGGAATTCATGAGTGATTTTAGAACAAGCATCTTTTTTCTCCAAAATTCCAAGCAATGCCGAAAAATACATTTTTAAAAGAGTAAGTTCAAAAAGTCGAGGAATTCTGACTGATCTATTGGGCAAAATGCTGGAATAGTCCCCAAACTGCAGGAAATGACTGTTTCAGAGAAAAGAGTGGTTGACACCTTCCAAACCGAAAATGAACAAGTACAAAAAGATGTAAGTCCCCAGGGATATTCCCAAGTTGAAAAACTAGGGAGTAACATTCAGAGCTGCCAGACAAATAAAGAGAAGATACATACACAGCAGTCAGAGGTCTGCAGAGGTGGGGCAGAATTTTTAAATTATATGAAAGCACTATGCAAAATTTATAACAATCCTGAAAATCCATGCAAAATGAATGACTTCATGGGAAAATATCATTTCCTGAAACTGACTCAAGAAGAGGTGGAAAACTTGAATAGACTAATAATTATTGAAGAAATTGGAAATGCTGTCAAAAAACTGCTCAAAACGAGGAACTGGTGAAAGCAATTTGGAAGTAGCTATTAAAATTAAAAACACACATACCTCTCAACTCAGAAATCCCACTCCTGGGAGCCTATCAAACAGAAATGAAAGTACCAGTACACGGGATATATGTTAGGGTTGTTAATGCAGAATTAAAAAGCAGGGGAGAAAGTGAATGACCTACATGGAAAATTGTGGAGTCATAGGAAAAGTGAGTGAGATTTTTATCAGCTGATTTGGGGCCATCTACAGAATGTATCAGGGGCTTCCCTAATGAGTCAGATGGTAAAGAATCTGCCTGCAATTCAGGAGACCCATGTTCAATCAGTACAGATCAATACAGAATATACTGATAGAAGAAATAGTGAGACACAGAGAAGCACGTATAAGTGTATTCTAATTTTGTAAAACAATCATCAAAGCAATTCCCTGTGTGTGTCTGCATATATATCTGTTTGTATATTTTATAATCATAGAGAAAGTTCTGGAAATGTACACAACAGGCTGTAAATACTGGTTATAGAATGAGGGTCAGGGGATGAGTTGCTAAGGAAAGTGGAGGGAAATTAAAAAAAAAAAAGCAAAAGAAGAAGAACCAAAAGATTACATGTAAATTAAGGATTCCATAACAAAACGTTTCCATGCTGTGACTCTTTTGATATAGCCTTAGATATATGTATGCATGTGTGTTTAAGTTGTGTGTATTCATCAGTGCAAAAAGTGAAAAGAAAAAAACAAAAACATGAGTAAATGAAAAAGACACTGACACAAGCTTTTCACAGGCTTCCCAAACCTTGAAGATACAATAAGAAGCCCTACAATTCAAAAGGAAGGAAGCTTCATATTCTTAACTCATTCTGTGATTCCTGATGGCAAAGCTGTACAAACAGGATACACAGACCAACGGAAAACAAGAGCCTAGCCTAAGTGAGTTTCCCAGGTGGCACTGGTGGTAAAGAACCCGCCTGCCAATGCAGGAGACATACGAGATGCAGGTTTGATCCCTGGGTTGGGAAGATCCCCTGGAGGAGGCAATGGCAACCCACTCCACTACTCTTGCTTGGGAAATCGCATGGACAGGAGCCTGATGGGCTACAGTCCACGGGGGTGCAGAGAGTCAGACATGACTGAAGTGACTTAGCATGCACGCAAAGCCCCCCTGGCGGGCAGAAAAGCAAACTCTGGGGCGATCCTCTCCAGAAGTGAATGGAAGAACACTGTGGCCTGGAGGACTCATTCAAACAATGAGGAGACTTCTGGCTTTAGTTCCAGCACATAATGAAAGTGATGAGCGTGATGGGACCTTGGAAGTCATCACGCCCATCCGTCCAAGAAGAAAAAGTTGAACAAGTAAAAAAATCAATGACTTCTCTTGACTCTATCAGAGAAGTGAAGTCATAAAGCAAACCTCCTTGTAATGGACAGGTGAGTCAGCAGAGTTACGGTCAAGATCTGCTTGTCTGGAGCAACGGTAGGAACACTTATATGGTGATTTTGACAAATTGCTGGAAGCCAGGTATGGACTCGTGTGAGAGTGAGAGACTCCCGGGGATTCCAGTCTTAGGGAATCTCCGATTCTTTGACCCCAACTGGGTGTCCAAAAATTCAACTTAACTGTGACACTAACTACCCAGAGTTGGTGCAGCCTCCACAGGTTCATGGGCTTAGGCCAAAAAGACAGCTCCACGTAAGGTATGGCCACAAATGGGGTGCTCGGGCTATCCACACTTTTGCCAGCCAAATACAAATTTCATGGCTCCTATGACTGCCTTCTTAGATTCTATAACTTGCTGGAACAAGTCACAGAACTCAGGAAAACACTTTGTTTACATTTCTCAGTTGATTACAAAGGACAGACCTATTGTTACATTATTATGACTGCCTTGTCAGATTCTGTAATTTGCTAGAACAAGTCACAGAACTCAGGATAACAGTTTGGCTTACCTTTCATCAGTTTATTACAAAGGACAGGACCTCCCTGGTGGTACAGTGGATAGGAATTTACCTGCCAAGGCAGGGGACATGGGTTTGATCCCTGGTCCAGGAAGATTCCAAGGAGCAACTAAGGCCTGTGCACCACAACTTCTGAGGCCTTGACTTAGAGCCACTGCTCCACAACAAGAGAAGCCACTGCAATAAGACCATGCCCTGCAACGAAGAGAGGCCCCTGCAGCTAGAGAAAGCTGCACAGCAACAAAGACCCAGCACAACCAAAACTAAACAAACACTATAAAGGATACAGCTCAGGAACAGCCAAGCGAAATGGATGTGCAGAGCAAGGTATGGGGGTGAAGTTTCCATGCCCAGTTTGGGGGTAACACCCTCCCAGGGCCCCAAGGCATCCATTAACCCAAAAGCTCTCTGAACACCATGTATGTTTAAGGGTGTTTTGGAGGCTTCATTACACAGCCAGGATTGACCCCTGGTAACTCAGTCTCCAGCCCTGCTGCCCTCTCCTGAGGTTGGAGTGTGGCGCTGAAAGTTCCTGTAATCACGACCTGGTCTTTCTGGTGACCAGCCTTCATCATGATGCTCTCCAGGGGGCCCCTGCCAGGAATTATCTCATTAGCACACAAAGGAGAGTAAACGCCAAGGATTTTCGGAGCTCTGCACCAGGACCTGAGAACAAAGAATACACATTTCTTTTTTAGTATACCACAGAGGATATAATAATACTGGAAACTCCAAGAGCATCTTACAGTGAGGAGCTGAGAAAAATCAGTTTGGGGTTCAAATGGGGGTGGGGGGGAGAAGTGGACCTAAGCACAGCAGAATGTGTCCTGTGTGTATGTGTGTGTGTGTGTGTGTGTATATATACTCTCAGTCACTCCGTTGTGTCCAACTATTTGCGACCCCATGGACTGTAGCCTGCCAGGCTCCTCTGGCCATGGGATGCTCCAGGCAAGAGTACTAGA
>SJYC01043611.1:0-37884 GCA_006408675.1 Madoqua kirkii | reverse complement strand
TCGGTCTCCTGCATTGCAGGCGGATTCTTCACCAGCTGAGCCACCAGGGAACTTTTCAGAAAGTCTGCCAAATAAAACAATTCTCAACTTTTAGGTCATGTTTTTTTTTTTTTTTTAGTCGACAAAGGAAGGACAAAATTTCTGACATCATATTTGCTACATAATGTGATTCTACAGTTTGAATGAAAGCAGTAAGACCTTTAAAGGAAAGGAAATATTGGAAGAAAAAAAAGGTGAGAGTCATTATTAGTAGAAGATATGATTGACTTGCCTTGTTAAATAAGGAAAAGCAAGCAAACAAACAAAAAAACCATTCAAACTAATAATACAATCTTGTTAGGTGGTCAGATACTTTATAAATATACAAAAGTTGTTTCCTGTTCAGTACACAAACCACAGTGAATTAAAAAGATTAATGATAAGATGGATCTTCTCCAAACAAATGAGATATACAGGAAAAAACAGGCAAGATAAATATAAAGAAAATTGTGTAAATTTATAGAAATATCTTTTAAAAGATCTGAATGAATCAATAAGGCAAATAATTAAAATCTTCCCTGAAAGAATGTATTAGTTCAGTCTCCTATAAGTTAAATTATCTACAATATTTTAATCAAAATTGACAACCTATTTTTAAAGGAAGTATTTTTGAAAATCATAAAAATTCTGTAAAAAAAAAAAAAACAGTGGTGGGCAGATATTCTGTGTGCAACCAAAACACATGAGAAAATTAAAGTGATTTAATAAGTGTTTTGAAAGTCAAAGGGTTAGTTACTCAGTCATGTCCGATTCTGCAATCCCATGGACTATAGCCCATCAGGCTCTTCTGTCCATGGAATTCTCCAGGCAAGAATACTACAGTGGGTAGCCATTCCCTTCAGGGGAATCTTCCCGACCTAGGGATCAAATCCAGGTCTACTGCACTGCAGGCAGGCTCTTTACCTTCTGAGCCACCAGGGAAGCCCCAGTAAGTGTGTTACTGACATAAAATTAGATAGACTAGCAAAACAGAAGAGAGTCCAGAAATACAATCATGACTTGAAGGAAAGTTTGAGAGCCATGAAGGTGATATTGAAAATCAGAGGAAGCTCACAGAACTGACTTCAAAACTGGGGTTGGCATACTAACTATACATTTGAAAAAATTGTATTGATAGTCATCCTTCACATTATACACACAGTTAAACTGCAGGTGGAACTTCCTTGGAGGTCCAGTGGTTAAGACTCCAAGCTTCTTTTGCAGTGAAAAGGAAAAAAAGAGGAATGAGTTTTTCTTCTCTTTCCTGAGAACAAAGAAGGTAACAGTGAGCAGGTCTGACCACTCCCAGTTTTCACTTTAACTGTCCCTGATCTGAAATCCATAACTAAGTTTGCTTTGGGGGCCCCAGCTCTGCATGAGCTATATTTTGCACCTATTATGCTTTGCCTCTATGTTAATTACACCCTGTGTCTGTTCACCTTTACAGCACTCTTTGCAGCCACCCCGGGTAGTTTTTGAGCATTACAGAAAGAAGGCCTCAGTACAATACACTAAAGACAAGGGACTCAGCTACCCTGCTACAGGACCACCAGACTCAACGACTGGGTTACCTGATGCCAGCCTATGACTGTTTTTGAAAACAACACAAGAGAAAGAATACAAGATGCTTACACTTTTGTTCCTCATCACCGACCCCTGACTTCAAGCCTTCATCTTATATAAGCCCCCAGATCCCTGGTGGCTCAGAGCGTAAAGAGTCAGCCTGCAATGCAGGAGGCCCAGGTTCAATTCCTGGGTCAGAAAGATCCCATGAGGAAGGGAATGGCTACCCACTCCAGTAATCTTGCCTGGAGAATCCCATGGACAGAGGAGCCTGGCGGGCTGCAGTCCATGGGGTCAGAGTCAGACACGACTGAGCCACTAACACTTTCACTTTTCATACTCCTCGTGAAAGGGGCCGCAGAATGCTGTTCTCCCCCGCTGCCAGCTGAGGATTCAAGCCACCTTTCTATCTCCTCCAAACTCTGTCTCCATATTTTTTATTCCACTACAGTGCGCAAAGAAAGCCAAGATTTTGGCAGCAAAACTTTCAATGCAGGGGGTCTGGGTTTGATCTCTGGCCATGGAGCTGCAAACCCACACAACGAGTGATGTGGCTGAAAAAAAATAGAAACTGCAGATGCATTAAAGACTTGAGCATTAAAAGCTACATTAGAGGAAAATAAAGTATAATACTTTTATAATCCTGGGACGGAAAAATGTTAAGCTGTAAACAAGAGAGCGAATAGAGGAAAAAGATGATTGATCTGACCTTGTGATAAATTCAACACGTCTGTTAGACCAAAGACTCTGTAAAGTTGCAAGGTCAGATTCAAGGACAAATTATTGACATCATATATGACAGAGACAGGACAATGAAATCCATAATATTTCAGAGCTCTTACAATAGATTTTTTAAAGAAAAAACAAAGACTACCCATTTTTTTAATGGAGGGAAAGATACATAAGAAATTCATAAAGGAAGAAAATAAATAGTAGATAAATATTTGAACAGATGTTCAAGTTTACTAGTAATGAGGGAAATGGACTTGACTCTCAAGCCATTGGAATGGAGACTGTTTAATATTATCAATAAGAAACACAATTTGTTCCTATACCCAGGCCCCAGAACTGGCTGGGTTCCCAGTCTTTCTGCAATCTTTTTATTCAATGTGATCTTGTCCCCGTATCTTTCCACTGTAGCTTTCCTTATGCTTTCTAGGTATATCTTCTGTTACTACAACCTTAGATGACAGAGACTTCAAAGAATATTTAGCAGTTCAAAAAGCCACATTTTCTACTTGTATTATTCCTGTTGTAATGTGGAAAATTCTGAAAGAGATGGGAATACCAGACCACCTGACCTGCCTCTTGAGAAACCTATATGCAGGTCAGGAAGCAACCGTTCAAACTGGACATGGAACAACAGACTGGTTCCAAATAGGAAAAGGAGTACATCAAGGCTGTATATTGTCACCCTGCTTATTTAACTTCTATGCAGAGTACATCATGAGAAAGGCTGGACTGGAAGAAACATAAGCTAGAATCAAGATTGCGGGAGAAATATCAATACCTCAGATATGCAGATGACACCACCCTCATGGCAGAAAGTGAAGAGGAACTAAAAAGCCTCTTGATGAAAGTGAAAGAGGAGAGTGGAAACGTTGGCTTAAAGCTCAACATTCAGAAAATGAAGATCATGGCATCCGGTCCCATCACTTCATGGGAAATAGATGAGGAAACAGTATCAGACTTTATTTTTGGGGGCTCCAAAATCACTGCAGATAGTGATTGCAGCCATGAAATTAAAAGATGCTTACTCCTTGGAAGAAAAGTTATGACCAACCTAGATAGCATATCCAAAAGCAGAGACATTACTTTGCCAACAAAGGTCCGTCTAGTCAAGGCTATGGTTGTTCCTGTGGTCATGTATGGATGTGAGAGTTGGACTGTGAAGAAAGCTGAGTGCCAAAGAATTGATGCTTTTGAACTGTGGTGTTGGAGAAGACTCTTAAGAGTCCCATGGACTGCAAGGAGATCCAACCAGTCCATCCTAGAGACCAGTCCTGGGTGTTCATTGGAAAGACTGATGCTGAAGCTGAAACTCCAATACTTTGGCCACCTCATGAGAAGAGTTGACTCACTGGGAAAGACCCTGATGCTAAGAGGGACTGGGGGCAGGAGGAGAAGGGGACAACAGAGGATGAAATGGCTGGATGCTATCACTGACTCGATGGACATCAGTCTGAGTGAACTCCGGGAGTTGGTGATGGACAGAGAGGCCTGGCGTGCTGCAATTCATAGGGTCGCAAAGAGTCAGGCACGACTGAGCGACTGAACTGAACTGAACTGAATAAAGTATCATGAATTGGATGCCTTAAAACAACAGAAATTATCATCTCATAGTTCTGGAGACCATGAGTCTTAATCAAGATGCCACTGGAGGGCCTAACTCCCTCTGAACGCTGTAGGGAGGGAATCTGTCCTTGCCCATTTCTAGCTTCTGGTGGACCCTGGATTTCTGGGACTTGTGGCAATGTCACTTCAATCTCTCTATCTTCATCTCCCCCTGGCTGTCTTCTCCCTGTGTGTTCTCTGTGTCTTCCTTTGCTTTATATAAGGACACCAGTCACAAGAGGTTAAGGACCCACCCTACTTTGCAATGACCTCATCTTAACTAATTATATCTGCAAGGATCCTATTTCCAAATGTTGCATTCAGAGGTACTAGGGAATAGGACTTCAACAAATATTTTGGAGGGGGAACACCAAACAAATATTTTGAAGGAGGGACTCCATATCTCTGCAATAAAGGAAATGAAGTATAAATACACACAGACATGGATGGCACTCAAAGACATTATACCATTAGACCAATAAAAGTCACACAGGCATGGTTCCATTGATAGGATATTCTCAAAAAGATTGAACTTCATGACAGAGAACAGATCCATCAGTGGTAGGAGTTGGGGGAGAATGGACAGGAAACAGTTGGTGGCAGGGGGGTGACAGAGCTATTCTGAATCCTGACTGTGCTGGTGGTCACATAAATCTTTACATG
The DNA here is from genome assembly GCA_006408675.1 of Madoqua kirkii. Taxonomy (NCBI): domain Eukaryota; kingdom Metazoa; phylum Chordata; class Mammalia; order Artiodactyla; family Bovidae; genus Madoqua; species Madoqua kirkii. The sequence continues at coordinate 33,306 of SJYC01043611.1, read as the reverse complement.
TGTCAAAATTCATGGAATTGTATACTAAAAAAGGTAACTTTTACTGCACGATAATTTAAGAAGTAAAAATTTTAAAGGACACAAGTTAGAGTGCTGTTAGACCTTCAGACTGTACTCGCAGAGCAAAAGGCTGATGCTTTGAGGATCATCCAAATATTTAGACTAAAATCATACCCTGTATTCTTTCTGCCTCATAAAATCAGCCCCAAGCAGAACTAAATGATCTGACATATTCCCATCTTTACATGTATAGCCCAGGATTTGATAGTTTTTCCTCCATTGAGAACTGCAATGCAATATTATTTACTCATCACATACTTCATAAATTGATGATTATAGAGTCAACCCTAAAAAAACCATAGAAGTGCTTTTTAAATAAAGAAAAGGAATAGTGGAAACTGAGCTATTGTGATGTAATTAATACAGCTCAGATGTAGAAGCCGTTGCTATAGACAAATTTGTAATGATCTGAGCATTCCACTTCCATCAGAATTATTGTCTTTAGTCTTGCCCAATGACCGTGTTATTTTGCTCTTCCCACAGCAAAATACCTGCCACATAACACATAATGTGCATTTCTTCTTGATTCAGCCCCTATTGATATGTAGACTTGTGTCCAGAGCAATGTATGACTTTTATGGATGGTGCTGTGCTGTGCTAACTCACTCAGTCATGTCTGACCTTTGAAAGCCCATGGACTGTAACTCGCCAGACTCCTTTGTCCATGGGATTCTTCAGGCAAGAACACTGCAGTGGGTTGCCATGCTCTCCTCCAGGGGGTCTTCCCAACCCAAGGATCAAACCCAGATCTCCCTCATTTCAGGTGGATTCTTTACCATCTGAGCCACCAGGGAAGCCCAAGAATACTGGAGTGGGTAGTCTATCCCTTCTTTAAGGGAATTTCTGACCCAGGAATTGTACCAGGGTCTCCTGCCTTGCAGGCAGATTCTTTTACCAGCTGAGCTATCAGGGAAGCCCTTTATGGATGGCATGGAGGCCTATTCTTGGTTTTCATATTATGGCATCTGAACAATTTCCACCCATCATTCACCAAAGTGCACTGAGCCCCAAAATGAGCCAGTATATTAGCATGGACATCATCACCATCTCTATCAGCAGCAGCAGCAGCACCTTGAAGAGTTGGCATTTATTTCTTTCTTACTCTCGCTCTATACCCATGGGCTAGCTGGCTGGCTGGTTGCTGAGTCCCAGGTCTCTGCTTTCTAGGAACCAGCCTTCTGGTCACTTTCGGCAAAAACCTGAGGAAGAGTCTGAACATCTCAGGGGGGTTGTGGGGGATGTGCCATTGGAGGAAAATTGGCAGCAAAGGCTAATGGCTAAGAATGATCTCTAGATTCATACCACCTGAATTTGAATCTCTGCTCCATCACTTACTATCTCTACAACCCTGGAAAATAAACCTCTCTGTACCTCATGCCCTCATCTGTATAATGAGGGTAAATAACAATGACTACTTCATAGAGTCATGATGATACAGAGAACCGATGCTCAACAAACCACTGTGTTCTATGTCTGATACAGTCTTAAAAGTGATGGAGACCACTTAGGACTTGAACTAAGGAGTAACAACATCTGCCTTCATTGCTTTCAAAACGGAACTCATTCTCACTTTGCTATGGAAAATGAATGGAAGGGGGGGTACAGTGGATATCAAGTGGACAATCAGTTTGCTGTCCGTCCTTATATGCTAGGGTGGTTAGGCAGTGGAGGCACCTAACATGGATTTCAAGTTTCTACGAAGAAATTTCATGAATCAAAAGAGTTACCAAAATGTTGAGCTGAGGATTTGTGAATCACCCAGACAGGAGCACCCAGCATATGTGTGTCACTACAGTTACGGAAAGGTGTAGCCTGTGGGTATCAACGTGGGAATCAGGGGAGCAGAGAGAGGTGATCATAATTCAGAAAGAGTTTGGTGGAAGAAGAAGTCAAGGCCAGGAGTATGTAAGGACTTTCTGAGGGAAAGGATTCAGAAAAGAGATGGACAACAAGGATTCAAAGAGAAAAAAAGCGAACCTAAAGGGATTGTTTCTCTTGTTTAGCCACTAAGTCGTGTCCGACTCTTTGTGATCCCATGGACTGTAGCCTGCCAGGTGCCTCTGTCCATGGGATTCTCCAGGCACGAATACCGGAGTGGGCTGCCATGTCCTCCTCCAGCAGATCTTCCCGATCCAGGGGTCGAACTCACGTCTCCTGCATTGGCGGGCAAGTTCTTTGCCCCTCAGCCACCTGGGAAGCCTGAAACTAAAGGGAAGCAAGAGCCTCTTTGTCAGGAGAGGCCCTGCTGGTTTTCTCATCTCACCTTAGCAGCACTGATTCAAATCCAAGCTCCATCATCTACTTCCCCGACTGTGGATGAGTCCCTCATGTCACCATCCTCATCTATAAAATCAGGTAACACAGAACTCACCTGACACCATTGTCGTGGACCATTCACAAGTGTGTAAAATGAGTAGATGAGAACACGCAGCCCATGGGCCCCAACTGCCCACCACTGTTATTATATCATCAAGGCCAGACCTTTTAACAACCTTTCTGAAGTGTCCATAGCTATTTTTTATATGAGATCATATGTCACCATCAAAACCAAACTGAACAGTACCTTTTGGAAGCAGTATCAACATATGATAAAATTCTTGGTTACTGACTAGGTCTAGCATGAGTATTTCAAGCACGCTAGCCCCTGATCTGCCTGTCCATATCCCACAGTTCCCCCACTCAACCCCACTCCCTTCTATTGAAGCAACAGAGACTGTCCACCCAAGTCCTCTGACTGTGCCCCACTAACTATGCTCCAAAGCTTTCTTTTAGAGGAAACTGAGTTTCAACTACATCTGGGTCACTGGGATATGGGGAGGTGGGGAGGGGATACGGCAGTTTCAAGAGTAACCACAAAAAAATAATAGTGACGAGAATTATGGAGCTTGTGCAACAAGGAGAATGGAAGCTGGCTCTCAGTGGCAGAGGAGAAATGGGAGGCTCTTTCCTCAGTCAGCCCAGTCTACAACATCACATGAGCATCCATGCTCACAGAGAGTGGAACAATGGGTAACGGTCACTTGCAACTGGCCCTTCTGCATGGAATCAGGGATAGTGAGCAAATAATAAACACAAAAGGGGCACAGCACCCAACCTGCCAGGCACCTGTGTGGAAAAGCAAGCATATATGAGAAATCCCAATGCAATCAAAGTGTGAGTAGGGATGGGGCAAGAAAGGCGGAAAGTGTGGCATTATTTATGAGAGCCACAACCCTCGGCCACGTTCCAGTTTCTTTGGAAAAATACTCCTTGAGGGATTTCTCTGAGTTAAGTTCCCATTCTTTAGGAGTCCAAGGATTACCAGTTGTTCAACTCTAGGAGTCCAAAGACTTTGTAATGGGCCATCAGACTCAGCATCTCCTTTTGTAGGAAAAGAGGATTTCCACGTGAAACACTATACCTTCTTCATCCTTACCTACCACCAATTCTTGTTCCATCCTTAATAGAAAAATAGTAAAGTCCCAAATGACCTACTAGTAAAGTCCCAAACAGGCCTAGTTCGTTCCTGCCTTGGTGCCTCTGTATGAAATTTCCTTTTCTTTCTTCACTTTGAAATCCTTCTGTATGCAGCAGGCATATAGCTTCTGAATACTCAGGAGACCCCAGCTCTCTGCAGGGGGTGTTGAACCAAGAATAACAGTTGTAATTGTTTTTAGAGGAAGGTGCTGGGAGCAGAACAATTGAAATAATCAAGAAAATAAGAATTTTTTTTTCTTTTTTATGAATCCTAGAGAAAGTTAGTTGAGCTAGAATTTAAATGTAATAAAGTGACAGAAATAGAAAAGAGAAATCCACCTATACTCAGGGCTAAGAATTTCTAGAAAGGTTTCATATGGGAGGTGATATTTGAATATCATCTCAAAGGCTAAGTAGGATTTCTCAAGGCAGTCAAGATGTGAGGTTTTTTTTTTCAACTGATATAGAATTTTCAAATTTCTGATGCCATAAGGAGAATTTTTTAAAATATATACATAGATGCTCCTGACAAGAAACACATCTGGAACAAAGTAACTCAAAAAGATTGAAAATAAAATAAAAGGGCAAAATGTCAGCTAAATAGAAAAAAAGAAAATGGAATGAGTAATTTAAATATCAGAGGGGAAAAAATAGAATTCAAGATAACAGACATCATCAGGGACAGAGGAAGATATTTTATTAATAAAAGATGATCAGGTAAGAAGCTACAAAAGTCATGGAAAGTTATTCATCAAACAAAAGGACTTCAACATAAATATACGAAAACCATTTGGCATTTCAAGAAAAGACTACTTTTCCTGCTCTGATTTTCATAGATCAAAAGAAAAATATAAAAAGGTTTTCAAATTAACAAGTCTGGGTAAACAGAGATATGCTCACATAAACACTTACATGTATATATATGATTTGGACTCTTCTCCAAATTATTTTCTATTAGTTATTGTTGTTGTTCAGTTGCCTAGCCATGTCTAACTTTTTGTGACCCCATGGAATGAAGCATGCCAGGCCTCCTTGTCCTTCATCATCTCCTGGAGTTTGCCCAAGTTCATGTCCATGGCCTTGGTGATGCCATCTAGACATAGCATCCTCTGATGCCCTTTTCTCCTTCTGCCCTCAATCTTTCCCAGCATCATGGACTTTTCCAATGAGTCAGCTGTTTGCATCAGGTGGCCAAAATATTAGACCTTCACCTTCAGCATTAGTCCTTCCAATGAGTACTCAGGGTTGATTTCCCTTAAGATTGACTGGTTGATTTCCTTGCTGCCCAAGGGACTTTCAGGAATCTTCTCCAGCACCACAGTTCCAAGGCATTAATTCTTTGGTGCTCTGCCTTCTTTATGGTCCAGCTCTCACAGTCTTTAGTTTAATGAAAACTATAGTATTTATATGCATATCTTAATATGTTGTGGAGAAGGAAATGGCAATCCACTCCAGTATTCTTGCCTGATAATCCCATGGACAGAGGAGCCTGGTAGGCTACAATCTATGGGGTTGCAAGAGTCAGACATGACTTAGTGACTAAACCACCAAACCACCATGTATGTAAATGGACTTCCCAGGTGGCGCTGGTAGTAAAGAATCCACTTGCCAATGCAGGAGACATAACAGACACAGGTTCAATCCCTGGGTCTGGGTAGGGAAGATTCTCTGGAGGAGGAAATAGCAACCCACTCAAGTATACTTGCCTGGAAAGTCCCATGGACAGAGGAGCCTGGTGGGCTGCAGTCCATGGGGTAACAGAGAGTCAGACACAAATGAGTGACTATGCCATAAAGCAGTGAGGATGTGTGTAAGTACCATTGACCCTTGAGCAATATGGGGGCTTGGGACACTGATCTTCCCCATAGTAAAACTCTGCATATAAACTTACCATTGGCCCTGTATATCCAAGTTTCCATATCCATGCATTCAACTAACCACAGATCGTGTAGTAATATAGAATGCACTTATTGAAAAAAAATCCATGTGTAAGTCGGCCTGCATCATTCACACCAATGTCGTTCAAGGGTCAACTGCATGCAGGTCTGCACTTTACACATACACTTTGTACCCAGAAGACATACGTCCTTTAACAATAAATTTACCAAAGCAGCTAATGTTTTTCTCAGGCCATAAAAAAAATTTCAAATTCAAAAAAAGCCAAGACTATTAAAGGTGCATAGGGGAATTAATGTGGTACATGTAGAAATTATTAACAAACAGACAAAGACTAAAAGTAAATATCATCATCACCAAACTATCTGTTTTGATACTGAACACTCTTTTCAGAATAACTCTTTGCTTAAACAGAAATCCTAAACTGAAACTACAGTCTGCTTAGCAGAATGGATAAAGAAGTTGTATACATATGCGGTAGAATATTACTCAGTCATGAAAAGGAATGAATCTGAGTCAGCTGAACTGAGATGGTTGAACCTACAGCCTGTACACAGAGTGAAGTAAATCAAGAAGATAAAAACAAATATCATATATCAACACATATATATGGAATCTAGAAAAACGGTACTGATGAACCCATTTGTAGGGCAAGAATAGAGACACAGGCAGAGAGAACAGATTTGTGCACACAGTGGGAGAAGGAGAAGTTGGGACAAATGGAGAGAGAAGCACTGAAATATACACATCACCATGTGTAAAAGAGCTAGAGGGAAGTTGCTGTGTGACACAGGGAGCTCAGCCTGGGGCTCCGTGATGACTCAGAGTGAGGATGGGAGGAGTGGGAGGGAGGCTCTCGAAGGAGGCTGATATGTATATGTATGGCTGAGTCACACTGCTGTACAGAAATAAAGCAATTGTTCTCCAATTAAAGATTTAAAAATGTAAAAAGAAAGAAGTGAACAGCTAGCATGCTTTGTATCTAAACGATGGAATATTGCAGCACTGAGAAAAATATGTAACAGTAAATGCTTGTATTAAAAAAGACATAAGACTGGAAATAAATGATCTAAACACTCAACTGGGAAAGCTGGAAAAGATAAACAAAAACAATAATAAATGGAGATGCAGACACAGAGAACAGACTAATGGACAAGGGTGGCGGGGGAGAGGGAGAGGGTAAGATAAATGGAGAGGGTAGCGTGGACGCATGTACACTAACATATGCAAATAGGTATTCAATGGGAATTTGCTGCATCACTCGAAGAAGTCACACTGGGGCTCTGTAATAACCCAGAGGGGTGGGAATGGGTGGGAGGTGGGAGGAAGATTCACGAGGGAGGGGATATACGTACACCTATGGTTGATTCATGCTGATGTATGACAGAAAGCAAACCAATATTGTAAACCAATCATCAATCAATTAAAATAGATAAATATTTTTTTAAATGGAGGAGTGAAAAGAAATAATGAATAAACATAAAAGTAGGAATAAATGAAATAGAAAACTAAAGAAAAATAGGAGACTGCAGTAACAAAACTAGAAGTCAGCTTTGTGAAAAGAGCAATAAAATAAACAAACTTCTAGCAAGACAGATCGAGGAAGAGAGCACAGAGAACAACTTCAAGAATGATCAAGGGTATATAACTAAACATGTAAGAGATATTACTACATATATAAACTAGATATAAATTATACCCATAAATCCATAAGTCTGAAAATTCAGACTAAATCTTTTATTTGTTGTTGTTGTTTAGTTGCTAAGTCATGTCCAATACTTTTGAGACCCGTGGACTGTAGCTCGCCAGGCTCCTCTGTCCATGGGATTCTCCAGGTAAGAATACTGGAGTGGGTTGCCATTTCCTCCTCCTAAGATCCGTCTTAGGGGGATCTTCCTAACCCAAGATCAAACTCACATCTCCTGCATTGCAGGCAGATTCTTACTGCTAAGCCACCAAGGAAGCCCATTTTATTACTAAGGATGTTTAGCTTACCAAAATAAATTCAAAAGCCTTTTCAAAACACCAAAGATAAATTTTTAAAAATTAAGTCAGCAAAATTACACTTGCAAATCACCAGACCTAGATAGTTTTATGGATGAGTCTTACCAGCATTCTCATAGCAAATAACCTGTACTTTATTGGGACAATTTTAGAACACTGAAAAAGACAGAAAGCTTTGCAAGCCATTTTCAAAGACAAACATAAAACTGATACCGAAACCAAACTGTATTTCACCATAAGATCTGTCTTAGGGGGATCTTCCTAACCCAAGATCAAACTCACATCTCCTGCATTGCAGGCAGATTCTTACTGCTAAGCCACCAAGGAAGCCCATTTTATTACTAAGGATGTTTAGCTTACCAAAATAAATTCAAAAGCCTTTTCAAAACACCAAAGATAAATTTTTAAAAATTAAGTCAGCAAAATTACACTTGCAAATCACCAGACCTAGATAGTTTTATGGATGAGTCTTACCAGCATTCTCATAGCAAATAACCTGTACTTTATTGGGACAATTTTAGAACACTGAAAAAGACAGAAAGCTTTGCAAGCCATTTTCAAAGACAAACATAAAACTGATACCGAAACCAAACTGTATTTCACCAGAAACAAAAAGAACAAACCAATTTAATACATAAATATAAATGCCAAAAATTAAAACAAAGATCAGTGGTCTTAATCTATCCATGTCTTCACCAATAATATAACAGGGTCAAGTAAGAGATTTCTCAGGAATACTATGATGATCCATCATTAGGAGCTAAAATTAAACACTTTCATGAAATAAAGAAGAAACTCTATCTGACCATCTTGAAACACACCAATCACTTTGATAAATATCTATTTAAATTCCCAAGAAAAATTCACAGCAAGCTAGAAATGGAAGGAGATTTGATTTCACCTGATAAAGGATATCCAGCAGAAATCTATCAGAAACGCCACCCTTAGGAGTGAAACAATATAGGCATTCCAATTAAGATGAAGGATGACATTCAAAAGTTTATTACCACTGTTATTATTCAAAATTCTTTGGGATATTATAGACATTGCACTTAGTAAAAAGTAAAAAGGGGAGGAAAAGCCTCAGAGGAGTTAAAATTATCAAGAAAACCACAAATTTTCCTTTTTTGCATGTGTTTTAATATCTGATCTAAAGGGAAAAATCTGCTAAAATAAACTTATTTTTTAAAATTAATAAGACGTTATAAAGTGCCAGCAAAAAATCAATAGCTCTCCTCAACACCAATAAGAATTTACAGTGGGAAGAGATCTGAATTATAATGAGAGCAAACTGCTGCTGCTGCTAAGTCGCTTCAGTCGTGTCTGACTCTACCCCACAGTCAGCAGCCCATTGGGCTCCGCCATCCCTGGGATTCTCCAGGCAAGAACACTGGAGTGGGTTGCCATTTCCTTCTCCAATGAGAGCATATGGAATACTTAATTATACGCATGGTTGATGTTCTGTCGCTCAGTCATGTCCGACTCCCTGCGACCCCATGGACTGCAGCCCACCAGGCTTCCACAACAACAGTAGTAAAAACAACTATGGGGTGAAAAAAAATTGCATGATTTTACTGAAATACGTTAAAATACTTAAAAGGTTAAGTATTAATCTTTTATTTTACTTATTTTATTGAATACCACTTCAATGCAATCCCATGAAAAAAAAAATGTGAGTGTAAATGAAACTTAATAAACTGCTTGTAAAATTCATCTAGAGAAGTAAATAGTGAATATGCCAAGACAAAAATCTGGAGTTAAGAGGCGGTTGGGATAGGCAAACGTATTTGCCACTCTGGGCATTCATATTAGCACATACGAGAAGCTGCAGTAATTAAAAGAATATGGTTCTGGGAGGGAGATGAATGAGTGGAACAGAATGGACAAGATAGAAACAGATGGAAAGTTTGATTATAGTGTGAGAAACTCACTATCCAGAGAGTGACATTGGCAAGATGGGGGGCTAGGAGGTCCCCCAACAAAAACAGTGATTTAACAAGTGTTGTCATTTGTTGTTAAATGTTGCTCGCTAAGTCATGTTCAAATATTAAATAACTCCATGGACTGAAGCCCAGCAGGCTCCTCTGTCCATGCGATGTACCAGGCAAGAATACTGGAGCGGGTTGCCATGCACACCCTCTTCCAGGGGATCTTCCCAACCCAGGGATCAAACCTTCATTTCCTGCACTAGCAGGTGGATTCTCTACCACTTGAACCACTAGGAAAGCCCAATTTAACAAGTACCCACCAACAAAAACCATTCTGGAAGAGCTCCGAAGTATAATTAAGAAATAGTAGCAACCCAGTCAAGAAGCACAAAAAGGGGATGACTGTGCAGAAAAGTGTAGATAGCATTTGACTTGCAGTATTTCATCCCCTGGCTGGCACAGCCCAGTATCGAAAGGGATCTCCTTGGACACAATTCCACCCCATGGGGAAAAAGGAGAGAGGGAAGACTCCAGCAACCTGCCCTGCCACAGGATTTCAGCAACTCTTACCACACTTCAGATGCCTCGCCTTCCCTGTAGAGAGCCCTGAAATCTTGGCCAAACACCCACACCGACCCCAGCTAGGAGAGGCACCTGCAGTCCACGGCTCTGGGAGCCAGAGCCCCAGCTGCCACTGCTCACCCCAGAAATGAAGCTGTTCCACAGAACAAGCACCACCATATGTTCTGCCCAGCCCATGCCCCTGTGCTCAGTCCCAGGCGAAGGTCTTTCCCCACAGAAGCCAATCCATAAAGTCTGAAAGGAAGAAGTCCTCATTCAAATGCACAAACATAGAGGCAAGGCTACAAGGTACATCAAAAGTCAAGGAACATGAAACCGCCAATAGACCACCACAGATTTCCAGCTGTTGTTGCTCACCCCACATTCGTGTCCGATTCTTTGCTACCCCATGAGCCTAGCATGCCAAGTTTCCATGTCCTTCACTATCTCCCAGAGTTTGTTCAAACTCATGTCCATTGAGTCAGTGATGCCAACCGGTAACCATCTCATCCAGCAACTGACCCCAAAGAAACAGCCATCTATGAACAAAGAGGGGCTTCCCAGGTGGCACTAGTGTTAAAGAATCTGCCTGCAATGCAGGAGACGCAAGAGACATGGGTTCAATCTCCAGGTCAGGAAGATCCCTGGAATAGGAAATGGCAACCCACTCTGTTAGTCTTGCCTGGAAAATTCCATGCACAGTGTAGCCTGTCAGGCTACAGTCCATGGGGTTGCAAAGAGCTGGGCATGACTGAGCAATTACTGAGCACAGGAACAAAGAATTTAGAGTAGTTATTTTAAAGATGTTCAGCAAACTACAAGAGAACACAGACAAGTCAATGAAATCAGAAAAATACAAGAATTTCAACAAAGAGTTAGAAATCACACACACACACACACAGAAGAACCAAAGAGACATTCTAGAGCTGAAGAAAACATTTAAAATTTAAAAAATGTAAATCCCTGTGAGCCAAAAGATACTGGAAACTTCCTTAAGTATTTCCAAACTGGTGACAAATGGGGAAATGTGACTTAAATGGCGAATAACAGGAGGTGTTAATACCAAAATGGTAGGCATGGTTGGTGTGTTAATCCAACTCCTTATCAATGTCTTTTGACTCTTCCTGTCTTTACTCCAGCCATTATAAACTTCCTGGCAGATTCGAGGAAAGCTGTAGCTTTCTGTAAAAGGGACAGATGCCACTGGCACTAATATTTTGTAATCAAGAAGGGAAAAACAAATCACACACAGAAAAAGAAAAAACAAAAAACCAAGAGACCCCACTGCTGACAAGACTGAGCCACAGAGCAAAAGCCAACAGCTCTACACCTCTAGGCTTCTTGTTGCATAAGAACACTCAGCCCCTGTCCCTTAAAGTTATTGTTAATCTGGTTCCCTGTTCCTTGCAGGGGACATCTTCAAATACCATCAGTAGCATAAAAGCAGCATAATAGGAATCACCAAGATAAAAACAACCCAACAGGAAAACAGGCAAAGGCCAGAACTGGTCATTTAAAGGCGAAGAAAAACAAATGTGCATTAAATTCAAAAGACTAAACTCATAACAAAGGACAAAATAAACAGTGAGATGGCATTTTTCAGCCTTCAGATTGGCAAAAATTAAAGAGAGAGAAATATAGTATCCAATGTTGTCAGAGCACAGGGAGTCGCTATCATTATTACATGCTATTCTTTGGCATAGCCACTTTGAGAGTCCATTTTTCAGCATCATTTCATCAAAATTTTAACTAGGCTTTCTTTTTGACCCTTGACCCAGCATTTTTACTTCTTAGACTCCATCTTACAGAAAAAAAAATGTTGTGTGTGTGCCCAAAGAAACATGTTTTATTGTTGGATTGTTTATAATATAAAAAAATGGAAATACTATGTGACCATCATTAAGGGAAGGGCTAAATGAACAATCTCATTCAGCAACTGAACAACGCGAGGACAACTATATGTATTAATGCAAAAGAATGGTTGAGATATGTTGTTTAAAAAAAGAAATAAGACTTCAGACCTACTGGCACTCAGCAAATCATTTCTGAACCAATAAACATGGATGTCTAGTTGAATGAACAAATGATCCTAACTTGGTTTAATAAGCAACAAAACTGTAAATATACCTTTGCAAGAGAACAGAAAGCAGTCTAGGAGGATGGACGCCATGGTATTAGAAAGGAACAAATATAGGGAGAATAATTAATAATGGAGCGGAGATGAGGCTTCTTCCTGCAGATAAGCTCAGGGATATCAACATAAAACTTAAATTGGAGGGAAATACTGTTTCAAGAACCTAGGATACAAACTTCAAGAAGCTAGGCCAACTTGAGAGAAGACATTCAAAACCCATTAAAATGAAATTCAGCAGTGTCATAGCCGATCACCTTGCATCAAGCAATCCCCATTCTTCAAATGATAATGCAGTCCAAGACTTGCATGATAAAGAATCCTGCACAGGATGCTGCAGGCTGCTGCTGTATTAGTAACAGGACTCGCTAATAGCCATGACTGAAAGACTGAAGTTGATTATAGTTGTTAAAGGTAAAGGATCATCTGACAAATCCTCCCACAATGGTTATTTCCAGACTCTCTGCCAGAGGAGCTGAGCTCACTTTGGTAGCTCATCTCAAAAGATAACCTCCTACCCCTCTTTTCCCCAGAAAAGCATGTCTCCTGGTATTCACACCCAGATGTAGCTTCCTTTACTCAAATTTGGGCTTACCCTGGGATTTAGTTTTGACAAACAGAATACCGTGGAAGTGATTCAGGTCTAAGCCTGGGTCAGAGAAATCCTGAATTTTCTTGGAACACTTCCTCTTAGGACTGTTCCCTGTTAGAAATTAGCATTTTAACAATCCTGCAGATGTATTCTTGGGCTTCCCAGGTAGCTCAGGGGTAAAGAATCCTCCTGCCAGTGCAGGAGACATAGGTTCAATCCTTGGGTTGGGAAGATCCCCTGGAGGAGGAAATGGCAACCGACTCCAGTATTCTTGCCTGGAGAATTCCATGGACAGAGAAGCCTGGCAGGCCACAGTCCATGGAGTCACAAAGAGTTAAGACATGACTGAGGACTAAACAACAACTATAAGAAATTAACTGTCCTGGAAATGGACTACTTTCTTGAGACAGTCATAAAAATTCCAAGTCTTATGGAGAGGACATGTATAGATCTGGCAGAGAGCTCCCAGCTGAAAGCCAGTACCAACTGCCAACAGAGTAAGTGACCCCAGACAAATCTTCAGAAGCCACCAAGTAAGCAGATAGGTTAGGGGTCCCTGGAGAAAGAGAACCAGGAATGGCTTTCTTGACATAAGAGAACGCATTTTGTTCTAAGCCATTTTGTGATCTAAGCTTGGCCATGATGCTTGCCCTTGAATAAATCTCAGTAATTATTGATCTGAAGGGAACAAAGAAATCAAAGAACAGGAAAATGACAGTCAAACAGGTAGGGCCCTGGTTTCTCCTGAAGGGGATACACGTAATAATATACCTTCGAGTTCTGCAGGACCTAGGCTCCGCCCCAAGTGGAGGATGCAATGATGTTGTCGACCCTCCTGACTTTGATCAAGTAAAGCCTGGGTTCTGTCGACCTTTGCCCTAATTCTATGCTGAATTCTCTTCTGCTCAAAATTCCTTCATGAATATGCATGCACATGTTCAGTTCAACTCTTTGTCCAACTCTTTGCAACTCTATGGACTGAAGCCCACTAGGCTTCTCTGTTCATGGGATTTCCCAAGCAAGAATACTAGAGTGGGTTGCCATTTTCTTCTCCAAGGGATCTTCCCAGCCCAGGGACTGAGCCCGCATCTCCTGCACCTGCTCCACTGGCAGGCAGGTTCTTTACCACTGAGCCAACAGGGAAACCCGAATATGCACACACTCTTCCTTGAAAACTCGCCTAATATTACTGTTGATGAGACACTCTGTGGGGAAAGATCCCTGGTGTCCTCCTTACTTGCTGCAAGAAACAAATCATTCTTTCTTGCAGTCTTTGGCTTGGTTGTGTCTACTGGCTTGACATCCACCAAGAGGCAAATCCAGTTTTCTGGTATCAACTATTTTAGAGGAGCTGCTTCATAGACCAAAATGAACACTGCCCAGCTAAGGCAAATCAACCCACAGAACTCTGAGAAATAATGATAAATTGTTGTTTCAGTCCCCTAAATTTGTGGGTACCAAGGACAACCATTCACTTTCCAAGGAGACAACGGTCCTGTAAGAGGAGGGAATGAAGGTTCTGCTGGGGAAGTGCAGAGAGGCCTCCATCCTTCTCGTCAAGACTTAGTCAATGGCTGATAGTTACGACTCCTGCCGCTCATGTCTTCCTATGCTAATTTCAGGAAATTCACTACTGCACAGATAGATACTATGCTGAAAGATTTTTTTAATTTAATTAATTATTTTTGGCTGCATCATTTGGCATGCAGGATTTTAGTTCTCCAACCAGAAGTTGGACCTGTGCCCCCCTGCAGTGGAACCATGGTGTCTTAACTGCTAGACAACTTAGGAACTACCTGGTAGATACTATGATCGCACCATTTTCTAGATGAAGAAACCAAGGCTTTCGAGACAGAATAACTTGTTCCAGGTACGACAGCTGGCAAAGAGTGGAGCTAGTACACTCAAAAGGACTGATTTTCTCAGGAAGTACTAATACAACACCTATGCATAATAGAACTAATAGAACCATCTAAGTTGCTCCAGTCGTGTCTGACTCTTTGCGACCCCAAGGACTATAGCCCACCAAGCTCCTCTGTCCACGGGATTTCCCAGGCAAGAATACTGGAGTGGATTGCCACGCCCTCCTCTAGTCCCTCCTGCCAGCCCAGGGACTGAACCCAGGTCTCTTGTGTCTCCTGCATTAGCAAGCAGGTTCTTTACCATTAGCGCCACCGGGTAAGCCTGAGAACACCTATACGATAAGGTATATTTACAAGATGGCACTAAGCCTCTTGAGTACAAAACAGCCATTGGTCCCTGCAGATTCCTAGGATTCTGGTGGTAGAATCATATTTCAATGACTTTCTAATTTAAAGAGGTTTAATAAAGCAAAGACACAAAGAAGGTTTTCAGGACTCAATTCGATGAATTTATGGGGTATTCAAAATGTGCCCATCCAGGTCCTATGTTCTGGGAATAAAAAGATGAAAAAGACACCGTTTCTGCCTTCAAAAATATCCCAGCTCATACTAGGGTAAGCGCGAGAAGGAAAAAAGAAAACCTATAGTACAGCATGATACATACAGATATCAAGTCATTCAAAGAGTTTTTAAAGTAGAGAAGAAAAAGCCCACATTGTTTCAGTGTATCCATTATCCAAACTTATTTTAACATAAACTCAGCTCTTTGGGTGTGAAATTGTTAGATTTCTACATCAATACTGCAAGTATCTCACTCAGCTTAAAAGAAGTTCTTCACAGCGCCATATGTAACCCCCAAACTTAAGCCAAGGCCTCAAGACTCCTGCAGGTGACCTTTTCTTCAATAAAACCCAACCTCATCTGAGCCACTTCCCTGCCCACTAGAAAAGGGCCTCGTCTGAAGCTGAACCTGCATATGACGAAGATTCCAAAATGTCAAGGAGCCACTGACTTCCGAATTTGTGCCAACGCGTCACAAATATGGTTTCTTATAGTGGTGGGGCTGGGCTCAGCCCCAAAGTGCCAGATGGTCCTGAGTACTCAGAATAAAGCCATCTGTAGAACAATTCCTTCTACGGCCGTTACAATTTGTTCTGATTATAAGCCTCCATCAGAATGTGTTTAGAACTCTTATCTATGGATAATCCTGAGCCTCTTCATTACAGCTCTGGGTTTAAGACTATACTTTCAGCTGTAAGAATGGGAGAAACATCCTGCATGAATATTCTGCTTATCACCTACTCAGGCAGGTCCTAATGTGCACTACGCCGCCTTCATGGGAAACTCACAGACGAGAGGACGATTTAGACCCACTTGTGAAAGCTAATCGAAAGATACAAGACGCTACATGGGAGTAACCCTGGTTTCGAATTATAGGTGAAGGAATAAAATGTTAGAAGAAGTAAACAGTGGGTTTTATTTGGCAAATGACTAGACTCTTCTGTCTAGGACAAAAAGCCTACTTGGCCACGGATGGCCTACGGATTGGGAGCAGCACCACAAGCTCACCCATGTGTAATATTTACACGGGTGCTGCCTGTAACAATAAAAACTCTTCACTGTTTATTTGACCCAGGACATTAGGATGTGTATCTAAAATAAGAAAATATTCCCTAGGTGATGAAATCCTTTTCTGAATCAAGTTTGGCCCCAGTAGGTTGATACATTATTTCCTCACTGTGCTCAAAGCATTAAGGTACTCATAAAATGAGTTAATGACCCATTTAAAAATGCCCTTTATGGAAAAAAATCACTTTTCTATTCCAGGAAGCTGACATTACATTATCTTTATCATTACAATGTGATAGCATCTGAGAACTATTTACACGAAGGCACTGGCTAGGCTAGAAGTAACATGATGACCAACAATGTACTTGATATTGGGAGTAAAATAAAATGTGAAAGTTATTTAACGTAACCTATCAAAACACTCTCTATGGAACAGTTGAGATGTCATGCCAACGTGACAGGACCATACCATGTAGGGAGACTTCTGGGTCACAGACGGTTGCTTCTCAAAATGGCAAGAGGAGTTCTAAGCCAGTTGGAAATTTCTGTTGTAATAACCAAACCTTTCAGTCCAATATTTGCAACAGAGGGCTTCCCATAAAGATTTTTAGTATATTTAAGGAATTCTGGACAAGAGTCTTTTCTTAACTGTCTCCCTTACACTCTTCATACTCCAGTGAGCTATCAGGATGAAAGAGACGATCAAGACATCTTATGTAAAAAGATGTAAAAATATAGCAACCTAAAAGGACATTCTGGTTAAGGTTGATCAGCACACCATAGGCAGTGTAATTCAATCATTTCATTCTGGACTGAAGCAATGTCTTATATGACAAATACTTCATATGGAAAATACTCCAGGTTTAGCTTCTTCTCTTCCTGTACTTTTCTACCTTTAATGAGTAATGTTTGCCTTTTCCTTGTAAAGGACTAGACCTGCCCTAAAACTCAGCCCAGGATCCCCAAGGCACATAAAGCTCAAAGTACTGGTTGGCTTTTGTGATCATTTCTTTATCAATAAAATCAGGGGACAGGACAAGGACAGGAAACCTTGTCTAGGACTTGCTAAGGCTGGCATTCTAAATCCTCGCTCTGCCAACTCATCACAGACAAAATAGCAGAGTGATGGGCACTGACCACAATGGTTGTTCTTCAAGGTCGCTGGGTTTTAATAAACATTAGAACAGAGCATCTTTCCAGAAAAAAGCATCGTGTAAGTACCCAGGGAAGGATCTCTCGAATGTCAGAGATCAGTGAGTCAGTGATTTTGTGCATGCACCTAGAGCCTAGCATACTGAGGGGAGTGAGTCAGACAGAGAAGGAGAAATATCGCATGACGTCCCTTATATGTGGAGTCTGAAAAGAAATGATAGAAGTGAGCTTACTTGCAAAACACAAAGAGACTCACCAACTTGGAGAATGAACTTATGGTTGCTAGGGGGAAGGATGGGGAAAATGGATAGATAGGGAGTTTGAGATGGACATGTACTAACTGCTATATTTAGAATGGATAATCAACAAGGACCTACTGTTTAGCACAGGGAACTGTGCTCAAAGTTATGTGGCAGCCCAAATGGAAGGAGATTTGGAGGGAGAATGGATACATGTATATGTGTAGCTAAGTCCCTTCGCTGTTCACCTGAAACTATCACGACATTGTTAATCAGCTGTGTTAAGCTGCTGAGTTGCTTCAGTCGTGTCCGACTCTTTGAGAACCCACAGACAGCAGCCAACCAGGCTCCCTCGTCCCTGGGATTCTCCAGGCAGGAACACTGGAGTGGGTTGCCATTTCCTTCTCCAATGCATGAAAATGAAAAGTAAAAGTGAAGTTGCTCAGTCGTGTCCAACTCTTAGCGACCCCATGGACTGCAGCCTACCAGGCTCCTCCGTCCATGGGATTTTCCAGGCAAGAGTACTGGAGTGGGGTGCCACTGCCTTCTCCGGATCAGCTGTATTCCAGTACAAAACAAAAAGTTTTTTTAAAATTAAGCTAAACATAATAATAATAATTCTGTGCATTTGCATCTGTGGGAGGTGGGTGGTGGATGGGAAATGAGAGGGAGGTGTTTTAATTTTGCTAAAAACCCCTCATAACTGCTGACGAACTACTACCAATTGTCCTAAGGTACAAAATTCTGGGAAAAAAAAATATTTAAAACTAGAGGAAGTGGCGGGGGGAGGTCTAAAAGGGAATGTTATTTTTTTTCATCCCTTTGTCGCTCATGAAAAGAAGGCCATGGTAGAAGGACAAAGAGTCTTATTTTGTGAGATTTTCTTTATTGTCTGTATGATGTCTTGAGCCACCCAGATATTTCCAAACAGATACATAAATAATATATTCCATTAAGTCATTATCTTTGTTCCAAGAAGCTAATCTTTAAAGATCTGTTTTTAAAGAATCAATACCAAAGAGGATATTCACCGAGTGCTGGATTTACATGTGTCAGATACTTTAATTTTCCAAGGCTCTTTGTGCAGAGTTGGTTCCTGTCTGGTAGCCGGTCATTAGGTTACTTGACAACCTCAAAGTGAGGATGTACCTAAACCGGCCAGACCCCCTTAACCGATGGTCAAATTTCACAGTGCCAAGGCCAATCTGATCCCACTTTATTTATGTAGAGCAGTGACACCTAGTGGCAGGGAAGAGAAATCACATCCGAATTCTCTGGTGATATCTCCCCATCCCTCAAGGGATTCTTCATTTCTTGCTGGGATTAGTGGCGAAAAAGTGACCCCAAAAGGGCTTAGGTATTTTATTGGCTGAGCACTGGCCTGATTTTGAAGATATACAGTGACTTATGATGACAGAGGATGAGATGGCTGGATGGCATCACTGACTCGATGGACGTGAGTCTGAGTGACCTCCGGGAGTTGGTGATGGACAGGGAGGCCTGGCGTGCTGCGATTCATGGGGTCGCAAAGAGTTGGACACGACTGAGCGACTGAACTGAACTGAACTGAGTGCCTTATGATTCAGGATCAGCTCAGTTGGCTCGATCTATTCTAGCTTCTCTGGGAAAATGCAAATCCATTATAGTGCTCAGAAATGAGAGGCTCCATAAAAAGACACAGAAGGTACTGGCATTCTAAAGAAGGACCGTGAGCAAACAGGGCGTCACAGCTCTTCAACAGCCAACCGAGAGTACTGGACGATTATCCAGAGATTCCGGAGTGAATGGCACGCTGAGGACATTTTACCAGTACACAGAGATGGAAACACGCACTGAAGTATGAATCACCATCACGGACTCATCGGTTTTCTGCCATTAGACTGTGAGTTCCCTGAGAGCTGAAACTATTATCTTCTCCTTTTGTTAAAACCAGCTACATGTGTCTGACAAATAACAGGTAACAGTAAATGTTGAATGAACGAGAAGAGCGATAAAGAGAATGAATCAGTCAGCAAAGTACTTCTGGGAAGAGTGCATAAGATAAGAAGCTTGCAGTACATGTCCACTAAAGCTGAGACAGCTTTTAGCAAACTTGATGCAGTTAAGTCATAGTACTAGCAGTTGATATGCATGGAATACTTATCATACACTATTCAAATGTATTCTCCTCTTGGCATTCCCATTTAGCAGCTGGGAATCCAAAGCACCCTTCATTCCACCTAGGGAACTGAAGAGCTGGGATTCCAACCAGGCAACTGGCTCCACCAACCACGCTGTTCCTCATGACATTATACTGCCTCTCTTCAACAAAAGTGATTCTTTAAGTTCTCCAAGAAGTGTTTCACTTAAAACAAGACTTCTTAAAGTGTGAGGTGCATTATTACACTGAAAATATGATATACACAGATTATTTCAGCAATGAATCTGTTATATCAAAGGAATCAACCCATACATACACCAAGCAATGTGTGGGCTATCCTGCTTGTGTGAGCTCACGCAATCGTGTCCAACTCTTTGCAACCCCATGGACTGTAGCCCTCCAGGCTCCTCTGTCCATGGGATTCTCCAGGTAAGAATACTGGAGTGGGTTGCCATCTCCTACTCCAGGATCTTCCTGAGCCAGGGGTGCAAACCTGTGTCTCCTGCATTGGCAGGCAGATGCTTTATCACTGTGCCACCTGGGAAGCCTGGAAATCCTGCTTGGAACATACACACACCTCCTTCAGATGGAGCCCTCCCCTACCCAAAGGCATTTGTTTTTTTTTAATAACTTAAGCATATTTTACAAGATAAGTTCTTCCCTTCCTTTTCTCTCCCCTGCCTCAGACATTTTTAAGAACAAGGTTATATCATTTCTTAAGAGTTCCTGGAAAATGTCTAGAAACTGAACCTCACAGATTTCTTCCTTATTGAAAATCTCCTTCTCCTGAGGCCACATAGAACCCCAGTTTGTCTACTTGAGGCATTGTTCATTCAGAGTGAAAGGAAAGCAGGATATGGGTATACTTCCTATTCGGAGTTCATATGTGTCTCATTTGAACGTGAATGAACTGTGTGGCATCCAATGAGTTTTCTGATTTGCTAACATTCTGCAGTGGAAAGATCTTAGTTGGCCTCAGTTCCTCAAATAAGGTCAGCTGCTCAAGAAGGAAATATAGTATCTCCCAAGCTCCATCTGTAATCATCCACGAACTGAAGATTAGAAAATCCATCAAGATTGGCATCAACCCGTACTGAGCCGAGAAGATCTGAGGTCCCCAAGAGGGGCCATGAGCACATAACTACATAGCAACTCCACTCTAAATTCTCTTTCTCATTATGATCGTACCCAGTGTTACTGAAAAATAGCTCTTCGATACATTTGGGGGTGCACTTAGAGACCAAATCAATAGTCTCGAAGTCACCTTAACTATAAATTGCGCAGCCTTTCTTTCATCTGAATTCTTGCTACCTTGGGTTTGCTGTTCCCTGAACCCTTTATTCAAGAATTATGCAAGGTTATAGTCTAGGTCTATTGTAATTTAGCATTTACAGTCCACGGTGCCTTTGGGACTAGATACCTGCCTGCGTGACATTGTTTTCCATTTCTATGCCGACAAATACACCATTTCAACTGTCACTTAAGCAACCAGTTCAAGCTCTACTGTTATTTTAGCTCCATATTGTCAACCAGGTGGATTTATAAATGTGTTACCTGAAGGAAACGTTCCCCCCAAATAGCAGAAGTGGAGACTTTATTTATTTATAATTATTTGTTAGATTTGTAAAAATGTTCCTGTTGCCGGAAAGCCTCTGGCGAAATACAAATTAAAACACTTTTGAATGTAGCAAAAAACAGCAGTGGAATCATTTTAATTACCCATTGGGGGATGGCAGGCAACAAAGATGTATTTATTTATTTCTTCCCTTCTTTAATGTGACTGCCTGCTTAGGGATATGAGCTTCCTGTCTGCGTGTCTGCCACACTAACTGCATTGCCAGCATCCATTTGCCTCTTCTGAATAGCATCCTGTTTTTTTTTGTTTGCTTGTTTGTTTTGGTGGGGTGGGAGCAGGGAGGAACAGATTATTCTCTCTTGTTTTGTAGCTTTGGGAGGAAAGGAATTCAGGATGACTCCGTCCCAGAAGAGGAAACTAGCTCTTCCTTCCTCCTAGCCTGAACACAGGTGTGGTTTTTGCTGCCCAGCCCACCAGAATATCCTTCCATCCATTTCCATTTCTTTAAGTCTTCTTTTTCATTTCTCTTGATGTTTTCCCACTAAGTTCTCTTCTGTTTACATGAGCCAGCATCAATTTTTATTACCTGCCATCAAGAAACCTGCCTTACACAGGAGGTGAAAACAAAAAGAAAAACAGCATGGACCACCCTTTAGCGTCATAGACAGTGTGTAGATTTATTTCAAACCCTATCAGTCTTGGGCCAGTTGGGAAACCACATTCTTCTTTAAAGATCACAGAGAACAGTCATTGATGCAAGGTTTTACCATAAAGATCAGATTTTGACTTCTGATTCTGCACATGCTGGACTTGAACAAGTTCCTTTAAACCTCTCCAAACCTCAGTTTCTTCATCCATGAAATGGGGTCACTCTAATGGCCACATGAGAAAATGTGCATAAAGCACTTCTCTTCCGAGTTGGCAATAAACAATGCTCAGTAAGTGTTGGCTCATTTGGTTTTTTTCATCATCTGTCAACTGAGGAATAATAATATCCACACTCACTGGCAGAGTTATTTTCAGGATGAAATGTGTGAGACAATACTTTGAAATATATAGAGTCTACAAATATGAATCCAGAAAAAAATAGACAAGCTGCCCTCTGGCTCGTGCACAGAACTGAACTGACGCATATAGCAAGGCAGTGCTGGCCCAGCGATTCCTCTGGAAAGAAATGTTTAGCAAGTAGCTGGAAGTTTTCATGTTCCAGCAAAGGTGAGTAAAGGGGAATTTGCCCTGGGGACAAAGAGATATATTTTAGGAAAACTTTTTTTTCCCTCCCATTGAGTCTTCTTATCCATAAACATGGACTATTGTTACATCGATTTCATTCTTTTTTATTTTCATTCATGAGAGTTTTGTAGTTTTCCTTGTATAGGTTTTGCATTTATGTTGTTATATTTACACCGAAGTCTTTCTTATTTTGGATGTTATGGAAATGGTACTGTGGTATTTTTTAATTTATTCTTTAACTGGAGTATAATTGCTTTACAATTGCTTTACAATGCTGCAGTAGTTTCTGCTGTACAACAACATGAATCAGCTCTATGTGTACACATATCCCCTCTTCTTAAGCCTCCCCCCCCCACTCCCACTTCCATCTCACCCCTCTAGGTCATCACAGAGCACCAAGTTGAGCTCCTGTTCTATACAGCAGCTTTCCACTGCTGCTGCTGCTGCTGCTGCTGCTGCTGCTAAGTCGCTTCAGTCGTGTCCGACTCTGTGCGACCCCATAGACGGCAGCCCACCAGGCTCCCCCGTCCCTGGGATTCTCCAGGCAAGAACACTGGAGTGGGTTGCCATTTCCTTCTCCAATGCATGAAAGTGAAAAGTGAAAGTGAAGTCGCTCAGTCATGTCCCACTCAGCGACCCCATGGACTGCAGCCCACCAGGCTCCCCCGTCCCTGGGATTCTCCAGGCAAGAACACTGGGATGGGTTGCCATTTCCTTCTCCAATGCATGAAAGTGAAAAGTGAAAGTGAAGTCGCTCAGTCATGTCCCACTCAGCGACCCCATGGACTGCAGCCCATCAGGCTCCCCCGTCCCTGGGATTCTCCAGGCAAGAACACTGGGATGGGTTGCCATTTCCTTCTCCAATGCATGAAAGTGAAAAGTGAAAGTGAAGTCGCTCAGTCATGTCCCACTCAGCGACCCCATGGACTGCAGCCCACCAGGCTCCCCCGTCCCTGGGATTCTCCAGGCAAGAACACTGGGATGGGTTGCCATTTCCTTCTCCAATGCATGAAAGTGAAAAGTGAAAGTGAAGTCGCTCAGTCATGTCCCACTCAGCGACCCCATGGACTGCAGCCTACCAGGCTCCTCTGTCAATGGGATTCTCCAGGCAAGAGTGCTGGAGTGGGGTGCCATTGCCTTCTCCCAGCTTTCCACTAACTATCCATTTTACACATGCTAATGTATATACGTCAGTGCGACTTCTCAACTGGGCCCACTCGCTCATTCTCCTCCTGTGTCCACAAGTCCACTCTACAGCTGTGTCTCTACTCTTGCCTTGCAAATAGATTCATCAGCACCATTTTTCTAGATTCCAGATATACAGAAAGCTTCTCTTTTTAAAATTAGTTGATGATGGTACATTTTAGACATTCAAACATAAATAATAATTTAATGAAAACCAACATGCCCATCACTCAGCTTAAGAAATAAAACCTTGCTAATAGTGATGAGATTGTTTGTGTAGCTTTTCCGGTCACATTCTCTACCCCATCCCTGATTTTTCTACATATGCCTTCATCCCTGAGGGCTTCCCCAGTGGCTCAGTGGTAAAAAATCCACCTGACAAGCAGGAGATACAGGTTCTATTTCTGGGTTAGGAAGATGCCTTGGAGTAGGAAATGGCAACCTACTCCAGTGCTCTTTTTCGGGAAATCTTACAGAGAGAGGAGCCTGGTGGGCTACAGTCCATGGGGTCGCAAAAGAATCAGATGTGACTCAGAGACTAAAAAAAAAAAAAATCCCTAAACTATATGTAAGTATACACAAATATTTATATAATTATTTTTTCACATTGTAAAATTATAAGTAGAGGTGATATACTATCTGGATTCTTAGGAGACTTGCTTTTTTTTCCCTCTCGCAACATTTTTTTGTTTCAAATTTTATTGCATTTGACTTACAATGTTGTTCATTTCTGCAGTGATTCAGTTATACACATATATATTCTTTTTTATACTCTTTTCCATTATGGCTTATCACAGGATATCGAATATAACTCCCTTTGCTACCCAGTAGGACCTTGCTGTTTATCCATTCTATACATACAATAGTTTGCCTCTGCTAATCCCAAACTCCCAAGCCTTTCCACTCCCACACTCCCCACTCTTGGCAACCACAAGCCTGTTCTCCTCAACGTTGTTTTTGAGATTCAGTCTTTGTTGTGTCTGGTTTTGCTCAGTGCTGAATTGTATGATTTCCCAGGAATGTATCATAATGATGGTGATGCTCATTTGGATCATCTCCAGTTCCAACATCCTCTCATCCATCTCCTTTGTGCTTCAACTCCAAAGTCTCTCTAGTCTAGTAGTTCTCAAATTTGAGTCCACCATCATCATCTGGATGGCTTCTTAAAACAAAGGCTTCTGGGCCCCTCCCCCAGATTCAATAAATCTGAGATGAAACTCAAGAATTAAAACAGTACACCAGCCCCTATGTGCCTGTCCTTTGAAGGAAGGCTTTTGGTTTAGTCTCCAGATCTCCCTTAAGTTTCAAAAGGCTGACTCATGAGTTAAAGATTCAGTTCAGTTCAGTCGCTCAGTCATGTCCGACTCTGCAACCCCATGAATCACAGCACACCAGGCCTCCCTGTCCATCACCAACTCCCGGAGTTCACACAAACTCCTGTCCATCCAGTCAGTGATGCCATCCAGCCATCTCATCCTCTGTTGTCCCCTTCTCCTCCTGCCCCTAAACCCTCCCAGCATCAGAGTCTTTTCCAATGAGTCAACTCTTCACATGAGGTGGCCTAAGTATTGGAGTTTTAAAGATTAAAAATGTGAAAATGTAGAAACAAAGAATAGCTGTTGTCCTAGAAAACTAGTAACAAGTTAGACTATAAATCTTACACATGGCAGAATCACAGAACTCACCAGTCCTTGAAAGGTATAGATAAAGACCAGAGACACATACCTAAGTTGTTTTTATAGGAAGCAGACCCCCTCCAGATGAAAACAGCTAATTGCAAGAATACAGACCTCAGACTGGTTGAAACCATAAAACTGATGATGATTGAAACTTTGACCTTGATCCAACCGATCAGAGAACTGTGCCTGAACTGATCATGCAGCCTGCAGCCACCACTCCCACCACCAACAACCTGTCTTTAAAACATCATCCCCAAAAGCCAATGGGGGATGTGGGTCTTTTGAGCATGAGCTGCCCATTCTCCTTGATTGGCACTGAGCAATAAATGCTCCATACCCCTTCACCACAACCCAGTATTAGTAGATTAGCTTTAACACACACGAGCAAGACAACCGAAGTTTGGTGAAAGTGAAAGTTGCTCAATCATGTCCGACTCTGCAACCCCATGGACTATACAGTCCGTGGAATTCTCCAGGCCAGAATACTGGAATGAGTAGCCATTCCCTTCTCCAGGGGAGCTTCCCAACCCAGGTATCAAACCCAGGTCTCCTGCATTGCAAGTGGATTCTTTACCAGCTGAGCCACAAGGGAGGCCCAAAAAGTGCACTTTTAACAAGTTCCCAGGGGAAGCAGACATTGCTTGTCCAGGGACCACACTTTGAGAACCATTCCTCTGGGTTATATTTAACAGGGGAAGTGGTAGGCCACAGAATACAAACACCTTCGGCTTATATGTAGGCATTCCCATTCTCCAAACTCTCATGGACCCTGGAAAAATACCTCTGTTGTTTTTTTTTTTCCAAAGTTGCCAATTAGTATTTCCCACCAGGCAGAAAGCGCCTCATAACTGTATTAGTTTCATCAGCCCTAGCACACAGCACACTCCAAACAGTTGGTTACGAATGGATGAGTACTTGGAAAGCCTCCAAGTTCACCCAGAGCATCTTTACCCTGGAGGTACAGAAAGCCCCAGTGTGTGAGGCTAGAATATCTTCCATGACAGAGACACGCTTGGTGACTCTATTAATTTCCTTGGATTCCAAATTCTGCATTTTCATCCAATAATCCTCTGTATATAACCCAAATGAAGCTCATGTTGGCCAAGTCTCAGCTGTTCTTCAGGGTTTATATTACGTGAGCCCTCATGCAATGGGGGTGAGGGGGGTCTGTCCTCCAGGGAGAGGTAGAAACCCGCATGTACTAAGTTTCCACTATGTGTCAGGCACTTGATCTTGTTTAATTTCCATAGAAGTCGATGTTGCAAGCATCATTATCTCCAACACGTACAGTTACACTGGTAATAATAATAACATCAGGTAAAGTTATGGAGTGTATCCTGTGTATAAAGCACTCTTCGAAGCTCCCTGTATGGATCAACTCATTTAATCCTCACCACAGTCCACAGTATGATGAGCCATGGTTTAGAGCAATTAAATCATTTGATCCCAGGCTCATCCCTAGTCAATGAAATCCTAACCGTTTGACTCCAAGATTACCGTTCTTTCCTTTTTTACCATCAGCATCAGCCAATTCACTTGTTCACCCATAAACGGAATCCCAAGTTTGGGGAGATGCAATCTCAGCTTTATTTCTTTCTATCAATTCAGTTGAAATTAGTCCCGAGGATCCCAAGCCATTAAGGGGAAACACACAAAGAGTTATTTGAACAACCTTTTTTTTTCCCTCCCAAAGGAAACTAGCTAGTTTCAGTAGACCAAAATTCCAACTGGACAGCTATTAAGGATGGCAGAAAATAAACATGAAATTTAATTTGAAAATATACTTACCAGTACCCCTCTGTCAATCAGATGTCCACCTTGCGTTTGCAAGGGTCTAACAGCTGTGAACTCCAGCTGAAGACAGGCTCTCTGACCAGTCAAAATTACTGTATCACAGACCATTCCCATGCAGAAGCTGCTGCCTTTCTGTATCCTATTTTTTTGTTTTGGAAAATACTGAGAGAGTCTTTGCTACAGACGGTGCTATCAGACTAGATGAATGATCATCAAAATACAGTCAGCAAAATTTTAAAAATATGGATAAAGAAAAGATATTAATATCCTTTCTAAGGTAATCAGTACTTTTTGTTTGACAAAGAAATTGCCCACTGTTTATGGTTTATGCAAATAATATATGTTAATGTCAAAGCTGCAGAGTATATAGCTTTGCATATAAGTGTTTGTGGAAGAGACATGCCAATACATTTTAAACCTTTCCTCATATAAATACAGCAATTTCATAAATATACAGTGCCTTGTTTTTAAAAACATTTATTATAATTTTATGCAATGCAAATCACATTAGAATAAATTATTTGTTGCTAAAATGGCAAAGTCAGCAAAATTACAGGGAAATATAAAGTCCCCGCCACCGTGTGCTCTTCAATTACCTTAAAATGAGCGCAATACCAAGATGAACAGAAGTGGGGAGAGAGACAAACAGCTCGGTCAAAAACTGGGCAGAAGACCTCAACTGACGTTTCTCCAAAGAAGGCATCCAATGGTGAGTAGACTCACGAAAAGATGCTCCACATCACTGCTCATCAGAGAAACCAAGTCAAAACTACAATGAGGTACTGCCTCACACCTGACAGGATGGCCATTACTGAAAAACCTACAAATAGCAAACGCTGGACGAAGTGTAGAGAAAAGAGAACTCTCAACACTGTTGGTGAGAATGTAAGTTTGTGCAGCCACTAATGGAAAATAGTGTGAAAGCTCCTCAGAAAACTAAAAACAGAATTCCCATATGACCCACCAATCCCACACTTGGGTATATACCCAGACAAAACTATAATTCAATACAATATATGCACCCCTATGTTCATAACAGCCAAAACATTCACAAGAATCAAAACATGAAAACAACTTAAATGGCCATCTATAGATAAATCTATAAAGAAGACCCTGCACGTGTATACAATGGAATACTACTCAGCCATTACAAAGAACGAAATAATGCCACGTGCAACAACTCAGATGCAACTAGACATTATCAAGTGAAGTCAGTCAGAAAGGGAAAGATAAATACCATAGAATATCCTTTATATGTGGACTCTAAAATAAGGTATAAAAGAACCTATCTATAAAACAGAAACAGATTCACAGAGAGAATAGACTTGCGCTTGCCAAAGGTGTGTAGGGAGAGGGATGGACGGGCATTTGGGGTTGTTAGCTGCAAACTATTAACTATAGAATGGATAGACAACAAGGTCCTACTGTATAGCAAAGGGCACTATATCCAATCTCCTGGGATAGACCATACTGGAAAAGTGTGTGTGTGTGTGTGTGTGTGTGTCTGAGTCACTGTGCTGAACAGCAGAGACGGGCACAACCTCCCATACGCTCCCAAACAGCATTCACTTTGACGCTCTCAGCCAGCAGGCTTCTCAGTTAACCTGAGGATCCTCTGTGTTCATAGCATTAGTCGATGTATTTGAGAACCACCATGCTTTATTATGGGCTTCCCAGGTAGGGCTACTGGTAAAGAACCTGCCTGCCAATGCAGGTTAGATGGAAGAGACATGGATTCGATCCCCTGGAGGAAGGCATGGCCACCCACTCCAGTATTCTTTCCTGAAGAATCCCTTGGACAAAGGAGGCTGGCAGGCTACAGTCCATAGGGTTGCACAGAGTCAGACACAACTGAAGTGACTTAGCATGCATTCAAGTGCTTTCTTATGGATTGATGATAAGACTTTCAGCCAAGATAATTCCTGAAGATGTGAGAATCAACCCTAATTATTACAGATGGAGCAAGAGCAGGCCCTGATAGAGATCATTCTAACAGGGCTCCAAAGAAAGACCTAAGAGAAAAAGATGTATGTAGCTGCAGAGAGTCACTAAGATGGATGCTAACCATTTCTTCATTCATGGATCCACGCATGCATTCATTCAGCAGGTAATCAACTGTGCCCCTAGTATGTGCCAGATATGATTCTATCCTTGGAGATGTTGCAATGTGCATGTCAGAAAAGGCCCTTGCCCTTGTGGAATTTATAGTCTAGATGCTTATATAAGTAAGCAAATGAGGACATATGATTATTTCAAAGAGTGATGAGTAAACGTCCCTATCACGGAAGACACTCTTGATGGGGTGATGCAGGGACACTTCTCTGAGGAGGTGACATCTGAAGGAAAATCAGAATGAAGAAATGCAGCCAAAGATAGGATGATCAGAGGAAGGTACTCAAGGTCTAGCCAGAGCCAAGGCCAGAAGAAGGATGAGGAGTCAGAGTGGTCGACACAGAGAGGGGACAAGAGGGAGGGAGGCAGAGCACAGACTGGAGAAGTTCCGGGGCCATGCTTGGTGGAGTCCTGGAGGCCGTACTACAGACTTCAGAGTTAATCCTGAGTGCGTAGGAAGCTCCTGAGCGCCTACCCTGGGCATTGACACTTTCTGAAATGTCACTGTGTGAAGAATGACATGAAAACCAGCACGTGGGGAGCCTGGATAGAAGGCCACTGCCGTCTGCAGGATGAGAGATGGAGGTGGGCTGGACCGGTGAATCAGCAGTGGGCTGTAGACATGTAGACCGATGCAGGATATATTTGAGAGATAAAAAGACAGAACTTGCCGATGGATTGAAGGTAGAAGGAATCAAGACTGACTCAGTGACTTTTTTATATCAGCAGGTCAGAAGACAGGGGGTGGGCATTTATTGAGAAAGGATTAAAAATACAAATGATAAAGGAAAGAAACCAAAAAAAAAAAAGAAGAAATAACACAGAAAGACACAGGTATGAAGGAAAGCGAGACATCCATCTGTCTCCCCCTTTAGTCGTCCACAAATGTCCCATGACTGCCCTCATCTGACACTCCTTGGTCTTTATTCAGAACTCAGGCCCAAAGAGAGGGGTGTAATTTATTTACCACCCATCCACCCTGCCCTGAAGACCGCCACAGGCACCCTCAAGTGCATGAAATGCTCCCATCAACTTTACAATTTCATTCCTATGATCCACCTTCAAGAAGAGAAAACTAGTGTTCAGGGAGGTTAATTACTTATCCAAATTCACAAAACTAACCAGTGACAAAGCTTCTCTGAATCGGCAGCTTCTGAAGACAATACTTGGTTGAAAAGCCAACTCTACCGACGGCAAGTTCTGAGGGTTGCAATGAGTTTCCTCATCCGTTAAATGGAGGTTAATAACTTCATAGCAAAGTACTGTGAAGATGAAATGAGATGAAAGTCACTCGTCAACCTGGCACGTCGTAGGGCAGATTTACTCTTGAAAGTGGTGCTTGCAGATTAATTTTAAAACTTTAAAGTTACCCGATACAGGGGAGAAATCAAAATAGACTACATGCATCTTCAGAGATCTTTGTTCTAAAAACTTTAGTTGTTTAAATCTGATTCCTTCAGTAAAAGAGTTCCATCCAGAGAGAAACAAAAAGTCTGCTTTTTGATGAAGAATATATTTTATGTTTTTTTTTTTACAATGACAATTAATAGTAAGTTTCAAAGAAAAATCTTCAAAGGGATTTGAGGAACTGCAATTGATTTCATAACTGTCAGTTCGTGTTGTGGATGCCCAGACTCCACTTGAATGATGTCTTGTGTCTGTCTTAGACGCTCATGGGAGTGGGGATGGAAACGGGTCATGGATGACCATCACTCCCTGATTATTGCTTGAACAGAGAAGACACACGCTCTGAGACTGTTGTGAGGCTGAACCACACTTACATGATCAGAAGAAAGCCAGTCTATAGCATCATGTGGCTCTATGTGTGGCTTCAAGAAAGAGACTGAGAGAGCAGCTACCTTGGATCTCAGTGGCTTTCTAACTCTTGGTTCTGGTCCCTCATTCCTGCTGAGTTTCCAATTTCGGATTCTAGCCTCCCAAGAGGTCTAGTTCTATTTCTTATTAAGTTCCACGTTACATCTTTGAATCCTTACAATAAATCTCCCTTTCATTTTTCCTTAGCCTGATAGGAATGATCTCCTGTTACCTGCAAATAAAGGCATCACAAGAGATGCAGCTTTCACTAAGGTGGGAGCTAAAATCGTGGATCATCACTGCCTTGAAGGGCACATATTCTGGAAGGCTTGAAAAGGGCAAGCGTGTCTATGCTTTATAAAGAGACAAATGGCTGAGAGAAATTATATACCATGGAAGGTATTGAAATCACTAACACAATCACCCCACTCTACAACAATGGCTTACCATCCCTATTACTTACCTATTCAACTGCTTCTTCATGACCCTCTTTGGCTTTATCAAGACATTTTGTCACTGGTTCTTGTACTATCTTCCCTTTCTTTTTGTGCACCTCCCCCCGCCCCCATACTTTCATCTCTCTCTCTAGTTCCACAGTCCTGGGTCTTATTTCTGCAATTTTCTTGATAATACCCTTACTACCCTGTCCCTTCTCATTTCCCTACTTTCACCAGGACAAAAATCCCAGCCCCAAATGAACCATAGTCTCCCCTTTTCCATGTATCATAGCCGGAACAGTGTTCTTCCCAAAATTCATGTTGAAATCTTAAACCCCAGCACTTCAGAACTGTGATTGTATTTGGAGAAGCGCCTTTAGAGAGATAGGTAAACTGAGAACCTGGAGGTAGGTCCAATCCAATATGACTGGTGTCCTCAAAAGAAGAGGAGCTAGGACACAGACACACAAGAAAGAAAGACTATATTAAAAGAGAAAAAAGATATCCATCTATAAGCCAAGGAGCGAGACCCTCAGACAAAACCACCCCGCCAACACCTTGACCTGGGACTTCTAGTCTTCAGGACTATCATAACTAAATGTCTATTTCAGCCACCTCACCTAAGGTACTTTGCTATGGCAGCCCTAGCAAACTGACACACAGTCCAAGTCCCAGAGCATCTGAGAGGTGCTGGAGAAAACTACACAGCTGGGCAGAATGCATTCACCATCAACTTGTGATCACCGCCAACTCTCACTGGACCCTCGGCCTAGGAATTCTGCTACAGTTCTGAGTAACCTGCATTTCCACTCTCCTTAATGTATATTTCTACTTCTTTTTTCAGATCTCCAAATATCCCCCACTACACTTTCCATCCCTCTTCATGACAACATTCATCCCTACTGCACACTCCAACAGGAGTCAGGAGCTAATGCATTCAACTTCCTACCTGTGTAGCTACAGTCTCACCTACACCCTGCTTCACTCGTGTTCTGGTTCCCATGACACACCCTACCCCTGCCTTCTTAGAACCCTCTCTGCTTTCAGTCATTCTACCTCAACCAGCTTCTTTCCATCAGTATCAATAAAAAGTGCTCAAGTCTTGTCTAGATTATATCAGTCTCCCCAACTACAAAGTGAACATAATTACAGCTCCCTTAAATAGCTGTTGTGAGTGCTATGTGCAAATATCCAGCATATGCCTGGAACACCATAGAAACATATGATCCTGCTTACATTTCCATCAGAATGGCAATGTCTCTATGTCTCTCTCTATCAAACACACAGTGTCTGTGTGTGTGTGTGTGTGTCTCTATATATATGTATAATATAGAGAGATTTATCTTATATATTTACATACACAAACACACACACACATTTGGGGGTTCCCAGGCGGAGTTAGTGGTAAAGAACCCACCTATCAATGCAGGAGACATAAGGGATCCAGGTTTGACCCCTGGGTTGGGAAGATCCCCTGGAAAAGGGCATGGCAACCACTCCAGTATTCTTGCCTGGAGAATCTCATGGACAGAGGAGACTGGTGGGCTATAGTCCATAGGGTCACAAAGAGTCAGACACGACTGAAGAGACTTAGTATGTACAGTTTAATTCAGTTGAGTCGTTCAGTCATGTCCAACTCTTTGTGACCCCATGAATCGCAGCACGCCAGGCCTTCCTGTCCATCACCAACTCCCAGAATTCACTCAAACTTAAGTCCATCGAGTCAGGGATGCCATCCAGCCATCTCATCCTCAGTCATCCCCTTCTCCTCCTGCCTCCAATCCCTCCCAGCATCAGGGTCTTTTCAATGAGTCAACTCTTCGCATGAGGTGGCCAAAGTACTGGAGTTTCAGCTTTAGCATCATTCCTTCCAAAGAACACCCAG
>SJYC01043610.1:0-28665 GCA_006408675.1 Madoqua kirkii | reverse complement strand
CAAAAAAAAAAAAAGAAGAAATAACACAGAAAGACACAGGTATGAAGGAAAGCGAGACATCCATCTGTCTCCCCCTTTAGTCGTCCACAAATGTCCCATGACTGCCCTCATCTGACACTCCTTGGTCTTTATTCAGAATTCAGGCCCAAAGAGAGGGGTGTAATTTATTTACCACCCATCCACCCTGCCCTGAAGACCCCCACAGGCACCCTCAAGTGCATGAAATGCTCCCATCAACTTTACAATTTCATTCCTATGATCCACCTTCAAGAAGAGAAAACTAGTGTTCAGGGAGGTTAATTACTTATCCAAATTCACAAAACTAACCAGTGACAAAGCTTCTCTGAATCGGCAGCTTCTGAAGACAATACTTGGTTGAAAAGCCAACTCTACCGACGGCAAGTTCTGAGGGTTGCAATGAGTTTCCTCATCCGTTAAATGGAGGTTAATAACTTCATAGCAAAGTACTGTGAAGATGAAATGAGATGAAAGTCACTCGTCAACCTGGCACGTCGTAGGGCAGATTTACTCTTGAAAGTGGTGCTTGCAGATTAATTTTAAAACTTTAAAGTTACCCGATACAGGGGAGAAATCAAAATAGACTACATGCATCTTCAGAGATCTTTGTTCTAAAAACTTTAGTTGTTTAAATCTGATTCCTTCAGTAAAAGAGTTCCATCCAGAGAGAAACAAAAAGTCTGCTTTTTGATGAAGAATATATTTTATGTTTTTTTTTTTACAATGACAATTAATAGTAAGTTTCAAAGAAAAGGGATTTGAGGAACTGCAATTGATTTCATAACTGTCAGTTCGTGTTGTGGATGCCCAGACTCCACTTGAATGATGTCTTGTGTCTGTCTTAGACGCTCATGGGAGTGGGGATGGAAACGGGTCATGGATGACCATCACTCCCTGATTATTGCTTGAACAGAGAAGACACACGCTCTGAGACTGTTGTGAGGCTGAACCACACTTACATGATCAGAAGAAAGCCAGTCTATAGCATCATGTGGCTCTATGTGTGGCTTCAAGAAAGAGACTGAGAGAGCAGCTACCTTGGATCTCAGTGGCTTTCTAACTCTTGGTTCTGGTCCCTCATTCCTGCTGAGTTTCCAATTTCGGATTCTAGCCTCCCAAGAGGTCTAGTTCTATTTCTTATTAAGTTCCACGTTACATCTTTGAATCCTTACAATAAATCTCCCTTTCATTTTTCCTTAGCCTATAGGAATGATCTCCTGTTACCTGCAAATAAAGGCATCACAAGAGATGCAGCTTTCACTAAGGTGGGAGCTAAAATCGTGGATCATCACTGCCTTGAAGGGCACATATTCTGGAAGGCTTGAAAAGGGCAAGCGTGTCTATGCTTTATAAAGAGACAAATGGCTGAGAGAAATTATATACCATGGAAGGTATTGAAATCACTAACACAATCACCCCACTCTACAACAATGGCTTACCATCCCTATTACTTACCTATTCAACTGCTTCTTCATGACCCTCTTTGGCTTTATCAAGACATTTTGTCACTGGTTCTTGTACTATCTTCCCTTTCTTTTTGTGCACCTCCCCCCGCCCCCATACTTTCATCTCTCTCTCTAGTTCCACAGTCCTGGGTCTTATTTCTGCAATTTTCTTGATAATACCCTTACTACCCTGTCCCTTCTCATTTCCCTACTTTCACCAGGACAAAAATCCCAGCCCCAAATGAACCATAGTCTCCCCTTTTCCATGTATCATAGCCGGAACAGTGTTCTTCCCAAAATTCATGTTGAAATCTTAAACCCCAGCACTTCAGAACTGTGATTGTATTTGGAGAAGCGCCTTTAGAGAGATAGGTAAACTGAGAACCTGGAGGTAGGTCCAATCCAATATGACTGGTGTCCTCAAAAGAAGAGGAGCTAGGACACAGACACACAAGAAAGAAAGACTATATTAAAAGAGAAAAAAGATATCCATCTATAAGCCAAGGAGCGAGACCCTCAGACAAAACCACCCCGCCAACACCTTGACCTGGGACTTCTAGTCTTCAGGACTATCATAACTAAATGTCTATTTCAGCCACCTCACCTAAGGTACTTTGCTATGGCAGCCCTAGCAAACTGACACACAGTCCAAGTCCCAGAGCATCTGAGAGGTGCTGGAGAAAACTACACAGCTGGGCAGAATGCATTCACCATCAACTTGTGATCACCGCCAACTCTCACTGGACCCTCGGCCTAGGAATTCTGCTACAGTTCTGAGTACCTGCATTTCCACTCTCCTTAATGTATATTTCTACTTCTTTTTTCAGATCTCCAAATATCCCCCACTACACTTTCCATCCCTCTTCATGACAACATTCATCCCTACTGCACACTCCAACAGGAGTCAGGAGCTAATGCATTCAACTTCCTACCTGTGTAGCTACAGTCTCACCTACACCCTGCTTCACTCGTGTTCTGGTTCCCATGACACACCCTACCCCTGCCTTCTTAGAACCCTCTCTGCTTTCAGTCATTCTACCTCAACCAGCTTCTTTCCATCAGTATCAATAAAAAGTGCTCAAGTCTTGTCTAGATTATATCAGTCTCCCCAACTACAAAGTGAACATAATTACAGCTCCCTTAAATAGCTGTTGTGAGTGCTATGTGCAAATATCCAGCATATGCCTGGAACACCATAGAAACATATGATCCTGCTTACATTTCCATCAGAATGGCAATGTCTCTATGTCTCTCTCTATCAAACACACAGTGTCTGTGTGTGTGTGTGTGTGTCTCTATATATATGTATAATATAGAGAGATTTATCTTATATATTTACATACACAAACACACACACACATTTGGGGGTTCCCAGGCGGAGTTAGTGGTAAAGAACCCACCTATCAATGCAGGAGACATAAGGGATCCAGGTTTGACCCCTGGGTTGGGAAGATCCCCTGGAAAAGGGCATGGCAACCACTCCAGTATTCTTGCCTGGAGAATCTCATGGACAGAGGAGACTGGTGGGCTATAGTCCATAGGGTCACAAAGAGTCAGACACGACTGAAGAGACTTAGTATGTACAGTTTAATTCAGTTGAGTCGTTCAGTCATGTCCAACTCTTTGTGACCCCATGAATCGCAGCACGCCAGGCCTTCCTGTCCATCACCAACTCCCAGAATTCACTCAAACTTAAGTCCATCGAGTCAGGGATGCCATCCAGCCATCTCATCCTCAGTCATCCCCTTCTCCTCCTGCCTCCAATCCCTCCCAGCATCAGGGTCTTTTCAATGAGTCAACTCTTCGCATGAGGTGGCCAAAGTACTGGAGTTTCAGCTTTAGCATCATTCCTTCCAAAGAACACCCAGGACTGATCTCCTTCAGAATGGACTGGTTGGATCTCCTTGTAGTCCAAGGGACTCTCAAGAGTCTTCTCCCACACCATAGTTCAAAAGCATCAATTCTTCGGCGTTCAGCTTTCTTCAGAGTCCAACTCTCACATCTATACATGACCACAGGAAAAACCATAGCCTTGACTAGATGGACCTTTGTTGGCAACATAATGTCCCTGCTTTTCAATATGCTGTCTAGGTTTGTATTTCTCCACTGATCTATATATGTACATATATATATATATATATATATATATACATACACATATTATATTATATATGAAACCTGTATGTCATAGATTTTGAATATAAGGTAGAAGAAATCCCAGGAGGTATTTAAAGTGTAAAAAAATAATTGTTTTTGGCTCTAAACTCTGACACTCTGATGTAGACTGTGCTTGATGAGACCCCCTAGGGAATAAAACACATTTTGTGTTACATGAAAAGGGCAGAATGAGCTGTTTAGCATAAAACCAGTGAGGTGCTGGGACTGCTTCTAGTGATGTACATGCAGAAGCTGACACTATAAAGAGAATGCTTCCTTGGTTAAAGTAAAGCACAGGTCCTTTCCCAGACAACAGAGAGGGAGCACAAGGACAAAGGAGGTGGGAAGCACCTCCCTGGGACAGTCAGTCTGGGGAGGACACACTCTGGAGTATAAATATGAGCAAAATTCTCCATTAGAGTTGCTGCTCTGGGATGGAACCACCAGTCCCACAGTCTGGATATCATCACCATGAAAACAACATTTGAACCCCCCTGGGCATCACCATCAAGAGAACCAAAATCACCAGCATACACAATTGTCATTGCGAATGTC
This sequence comes from Madoqua kirkii, assembly GCA_006408675.1. Taxonomy (NCBI): domain Eukaryota; kingdom Metazoa; phylum Chordata; class Mammalia; order Artiodactyla; family Bovidae; genus Madoqua; species Madoqua kirkii. Next base: position 24,490 of record SJYC01043610.1, on the reverse strand, counting down.
TAATCCTTGTCATCAGACAAGAAGGACCATATGCCCTTTGTCATCCATCATTACTGCTCTGATCTGGGTCCCTTCACTCTGAGTCCTGTGTGCCCTGATACCCGAGGAGGAGGAAAAACCATTGGTGCTTGCTGAGCAGCTCCTGGAGAAGCTGCGTGGCCAGGTGTGTGTTCAAGAATCTGGTAGGCACAAGTTCTGCAGATGTTCTTGAAGTCAGAGCTATGTCTCAGGACAACACCAGGCTGATGCAGTTATTCGGTGAATCAACGGGCTCCTCATCCACGATGGGCATGTCTGCAGAGCTGCAGAAGGTGGGCCTGTGTCAGGGTCCCCATCACTGTCAAGCTGGCAGTGTCCCACATCTGACTGTGGATAGGCCGTGGGAAGACTGGATTTGCTCACAAAGTATGCAGGCCAGGCCTGGGCTCTCCTTGGAAGGGTCCTGAGTCTGTCTGAGCTAGGCCACCTCATCAACAGGCCTCTCTGCTATTGTCTGTGGTGCAGGGATGTGTGGCTTATCCAGGGCCCTCCCAGCCCCACCCAAACTCAGTGAGTTTCACTCTCCACTCAGCCCTGTTTCTCCCAGGGCTGCTAAGACACCACGAGGCCACCCACATTCTCTTACCAGGAACAGTGCTACTTCACACCACCCTTGTTCCTTCCCAAATGGACTGCAAGGCATTCTATTCAAGGCTTCTATTGTTTTCTAGACTGTGTATAAATCTGATTATTTTCTAATTTAAACAAAAACTGAGCAAGCAGGCTTCCCTGGTGGCTCAGTGGTAAAGGATCCACCAGCCAATACAGGAGACCTGGGTTTGATCTTTGGTCCACACGTCATAGAACAACTAAGCCGCCTATGTGCCACAACTGTTGATCCTGTGCACCAGAGCCCAGGAACTGCAACTACCAAGCTCACGTGCCAAAGCTACTGAAGCCCAAGGGCTTTGCAACAAAAGAAACACTGCAATGAGCCCATGTACTGCAACTAGAAAGAAGCCTGTGCAGTATCGAAGATCCAGTACAGCTAAAAATTAGTAAATAAATAAAATTATTTTAAAAACTGAAAAAGCAAAAATACGTAAAGAAATAAATAGTAGCCTTAAAGGCGATTTCCTGAAAGTCTTACTAATCCAATATATAATAAATCATCTCAAATAGTTAAAGGAAAGTTTAGATTGGGAAGAGTTGTGTAATGAAATTCACACTTCATTCCTGTGTTTCCTTTTACTGTGGCCCTTCTTCCTTTTGGACAGCTAACAGTCATTGTCAAGGGGTGGTTAATCAGAAAGAAACGTGGAGTTCTCCTGCTTTTGCCTTTGAAAAGTTTAGTTCTTTGAATTATGAAAACATAGCCCTGAGGGAAATCAGGAAGCAGAAAGTACAAGGTGTAAGCGCATCCTATGAAGAGAAAGAATTCCCTGGGCTGAAAGAATCAAGGGCACAAATAGGGCCACTGGTGCAAATTTCCAGGAATCCTTTTTCAACAAAGCAGGGATAGGACTAAATGTTACTAAGAAACTGGGATCTGAAATGCAAGTCTTCTTGAGAAAGCAACTTGTTGTTAGGAAAGTGAAAGCAGGAACCTAGGGGACCACCACCAGGCCCACGTCCCCCTCCTCCATGTGGAGGAACAAGTATTGAGACACAGGCACACCATGGTTGGGACTGCAGAGATCTCCCTAGCCCAGTGGTTCATAGCAGGGGGTGACTTTGCCCAGGAGTGAACACTTGGCAATGCCTGGAGACATATTTGGTGTCATAAGTGGGAGGGAGGTGTTGCTACTCACATCTAATAGGTAGAGGCCAGAGATGCTGCTAATGACTCAGCAATGCACAGGTCAGCCCCCAACAAAGAACCATCTGAACTGAGATGTCAGTGACAGAATTCCTAAGGAGAACAAGCTGCATAACTTGCAGGGCCCAATGAAAACTAAAATATAGATCCAACCATGTTAAAAATGTTAAAGTGGTGATAGCAGAGCATTAAACCAAGCACCGGTCTTCCTATACATGTGGACCTGAGAAAGTATACAGGCTGCACAATCATAAAGCTAGCCCTGCTGCTGAGAAGTTTATACAGACAGCCCTTTCATCACCAAAGGGCCAAGAGGCCACGCCCCTCAAAGAAGGTCTGGGAATGGCTGGGCTTCCCAGGGACAGTCCTCTGACCTACAGAAGCTCCAAAGAAAAGAGGAGACCTAGATGTATCATGTACCAGGAATGCAGGGGAGGGCAAAAAAAAAAAAAAAAAATACAAGTACATTTAGGAAGACAGACTATGAAGCTTCAAATTCATCTAGTTAGAGAAGAAATATCAAGTGTGCAAAGCTCCCCAACCATGACTGCAGAAGCGAAAAGTATGTTTCTAAAAGCAATTACAGAGAAAGAAATCATATGTAAAAGACTGATGGATTTAATCACACAAAAATAAAAATCACCTATAAGCTAGTAAGTAGCCTTCAAAAGGAAATGACAGTCAAGGAAAAACCACTATGGCTGATCAGCAGATGCAGAGCCAAGAGTAGTACTATGTAAAGAGTTCTTATAAATCAATAAAAGGAAAATGCATTAGAAAAAAATAGGCTATCAACTCCTCCTCAAACTGTAAATGTCATAATCAGAAATGTAACAATTGCAGCATTGTTTATAATCGCCAGGACATGGAAACAACCCAGATGCCCATCAGCAGATGAATGGATAAGAAAGCTGCGGTACATATACACAATGGAGTATTACTCAGCTCTCAAAAAGAATAAGTTTGATGCAGTTCTAATAAGATGGATGAAACTGGAGCCGATTATACAGAGTGAAGTAAGCCAGAAAGAAAAACACCAATACAGTATACTGACACATATATATGGAATTTAGAAGATAGTAATGATGATCCCGTAAGTGAGATGATATAAGAGACACAGAGGTATAGAACGGACTTTTGGCTTCAGAGGGAGAGGGAGAGGGTGGGATGATCTGGGAGAATGGCAATGAAACATGTATACAATCATATAAGAAGTGAAGTGCCAGTCTATGTTCAATACAGGATACAGGATGCTTGGGGCTGGTGTACAGGATGATCTGGGGAGATGAGGGGGGAAGGGAGGTGGGAGGGGGCTTCAGCATGGGAAGATCATGTACACCTGTGGCTGATTCATGTCAATGTATGGCAAAACCAATACAGTATTGTAAAATAGAATAAAGTATTAAATAAAAAAATAATAATAAAAAAATAAAAAAAGAAATGTAATAATAGATTTAGTACCACTAAAAAATTTAAAGGTACAAAACTGATAACAAAATATTTTTCATCTATCATTTTGAAGAAAGAACAAAAATAATTATAACCCTGAGTTTGGTAGAAGAAAACGAAAGTAGAATACTTTTCACACTCTGCTGTTAAGTTTATATATTGATAGGAGTTTTCTGGATGGGAAAAATACAAGATGCATCAAAATGCTAAAATGACAGACTCCTCCTTCAGTAATTTCATCCATGTTCCTTAGTCCTGAGGAAATCTTCAGGCAAGTGAATTTAAAAATCAGTTAAAAAAGAGGTTTCCTAACTTGTCTAAATTCTTTCAGCTCCTAAATAGCAGAATAGGTATTTAAACCCAGACAGACCTGCCTTCTCCAGAGGAAGGTACATCAAAAATAAGCAGGTAAGAGATGACACAGAAGGTCGATAAGCAACTCTCAGTGAGTCAAACTCAGGGCCTGGACCATCCCTCTCTGTCCATGAGGTCAGAATCATCATGTGGGATGCGAGGAGGGTACACTTCTAGGGATCTAAACATCAGCAGGAAGAGGAAGATAACTCAAATTCTTCTTAACACAGTGACCATTTCCTCAGGACTCCAGGTCAGGATCAGACTTTGTAATGAATACTGAATCCCTTGACCTGTCTGTTCTACAAACAGCCAGTCTACAGAATGAACAACAAACATCTCTTCTATTACTAAAAGGCTTCAAGTTATGAATGAGAAATCACATTCTTTCAGAGCACCCCCAGAGCACGTGTCCAGTGGAGCTGAAATGACATCCGGGACTGCAGCTCTCTGAGTGATGACTGGATTCCATGGATGAATGACCGTAGAATCACTAGCATAGAACAGATGGGCCATGCATTTTCTCAGGCAGAAGTAACTCTGATGATGCCATTAGAATTAAGAAGGAATGGACACAAGACTTTCAGGGGGAGACTCGTGATCTTTTAGCACATTTCATTTCTGGAAATATGCCTCTCTACAGATCACACATACATCACCAGAAACTGCCCAGGTCTCAGTGGGACCATGGCCCCTGTGGTTTGCAACACTGCCCTGGGAAACTCTTGGATGTCATGTAAAAGCGAAGGCCCAGACTCCAGTGGGTTGATGGAGGAAAACCTCTGTGAGAACATACTGTTCACATGTGTGCATGTGTGTGTGGTGTGTGTTTTCTGGTTCGTCCCAACTCTGCAGGATTGCAGACTCTGGAAAGTACAAGTGTTAGTCACTCAGCTGTATCTGACTCTTTGGGAACCATGGACTATAGGCCCGCAAGGCTCCTCTGTCCCACGCATTCTCCAGGCAAGAATACTGGAGTGGGTTGCCATTCCCATCTCCAGTGGATCTTTTCCACCCAGAGAATGAACCCAGGTCTCCCACATTTCAGGCAGATTCTCTACCATCTGAGCCACCAGGGAAGACCTGGAGCCCCCACCAATGGATCAACCTTACCATGTTTCTTAAGCCAAATTCTCCTGGGAAGATAATAGTCCTAACAACAGGTGGGGCCTGGGTGACCCTGGGCCAATCTTCTCTGACTTCTCTCTGCCTCAGTCCTCCTGCCTCTTATGCAGGCCGTGCAGAGTCTGGAGTCCTGTAGGGATCCCCTATCTATACACCTGTCCAGTTCACACCCTGCATAGTTCTCTGAAGTGACTCATGATGGAGGTAAGTCTAACTTCCATCCCCTAATCTGTGTCCTCTTCAACCCCAATGCCAGCACAAACAGGTGGGGCCTGGGTGACCCTGGGCCAATCTTCTCTGACTTCTCTCTGCCTCAGTCCTCCTGCCTCTTATGCAGGCCGTGCAGAGTCTGGAGTCCTGTAGGGATCCCCTATCTATACACCTGTCCAGTTCACACCCTGCATAGTTCTCTGAAGTGACTCATGATGGAGGTAAGTCTAACTTCCATCCCCTAATCTGTGTCCTCTTCACACCCCAATGCCAGCACAGCCCTGTATTCAAGGATCACCACCCCTGAGAACAGCTCTGGATGAGAAAGACAAAGGCCGAATGTGGGAGTGAAAACAGAAAGAAATCAAGACTTAACAATCAGATGCCAAATCGGGAGCTTTTACAGCTTCACGTAGTGGCTGAATGCAAACACCCAGCAAGTTCTTTTCCCTCTCGCCTGTATTTTCTAACTTTCTCATTTCTTTATCGAAGATCTTTAGGGCAGCACTGTTTATTGTCTATTTCTTGATACAGAACTGACATCTCTCATAGGAAATAAGCAAGCTCTCTCCTTGGCCAAACTAAATCACATGTAAGCCAAAAAAGATGCTTGCCACCTACATACTTTAGGCTGGTAGAACATTTATTCTGCAGGTTCCATGACATTTTATAAACATCAAGTCATATGTCCCACCCAACACTGCTGGATCCATATTTCCCTGGTGAAAAAACATTGGCCAGGAAAAGTTAACTGACTTCCCCAAGATGGTAGTGAGTACCAACGCAAGGGTCTTTATGACTCCCAAGTTCCAGGCATCAGCTGGGCAATATACATTAATTCCAGCCTTCATGCACCAGTCTCATCAGAGAAAAGTATTAATAACATCACAAATGCATAATTATAAACCATAATAAGCAAAACTGGAGCTCTATCTCCAGCAGCAGAGGAAAAGCCAAATAAACGATGGTTCATCTGTATATAATAAATTATTGTGGGCAATAAAAATGAATATGCATAAATACATTTATGTATTTACAATGTCCTCCATATGTTGATAAATAAAAAGAAAACAGGATATAGAACATATTATAAAATGTGTTCCTATTGTCATTAAAAGAAAAATACAAGACAAATATACATAGTCTAGGTTTTTATTTTTATTAATTTGGCTGCACCAGGTCTTAGTTGCAGCACACAGGATCTTCGGTCTTCATTGAGGCATGCAAGATCTTTAGCTGTGGCCTGTGGGACCTATTTCCCCAGCCAGGGATGGAACCTGGGCCCCTGCACTGGGAACCCAGAGTCCTCGCCACTGGACCACCAGGGAAGTTCCAGTCCAGGCTTTTAACTGCTATCTGACACTGCCCTCCCTCAGGTACAGACCATCCTGTTAGCCCATGCCTTAGTCCAGGATGAGAAAACCATAGTCCAGGGACCATTTCCACCCTCCTGCCTGTCGCTGCAAATAAAGTTTTATTTATTTATAGATTGTCTATGGCTCCTTTCACGCTACAACAGCAGAGTTGATCAGTTGTGGCAGACACTGCATGACAGCAAACCCTAAACCATTTATTATCTGGCACTTTACAGAAAAAAAAAATTGCCAACTCTTGTACTAGTTTATCCAGGAATATGGGAGGGTGTGGCTACTCCAAAATTATAGCATCTGAATTCCATCTAAGTGCTGGTCCTCCTGTGAGAATTTTGCAAGCATCCCTCACTTCATTCTCTCAACAACCCTATATGATAGGTACTGTTATTAACCTCACTTTGTGTAATAAGGCAGAATAAATATGACTCCATATTAGATCTGTTTCATTGTAACCTTTGTATTCTTACTGCTTTTACAAGTTAAGATCATCACCGATAGCCTGAAACATACAAGACAGGCCATTCTTGAGGCTCTGGGCTTTAAAGGTATTACACTTATCCATTCAGAAATAAAGAGCTGCAGAATAGAGAAGAACATGTTTATTGTTGAAGGTTTGTAGAAACCTTATGACTGGACCTACGTGGACATCTGCAAGAACAAAGGATTCCAATGCCAAGAAGTTTGAAGCAACTAACCACGCCCCTCCTTTTAATATAAAACAAGCCTGAATTATTACTTGGGGAAGAGGTTCCTTAGAACTCTATCAACCACTTTCTCAGTCTGCTGGCTTCCTGAACAAGGTCGCTCTTCCTTGCCCCAACATCTCATGTCTCGATTTATTGGCCGGTCATCCAGCCAACAGTAACTATGACCGTAAACTCAGTAACATTTGCAGATGAGGAAGGGAGTTTGTGGAGAGGTTAAGTAACCCGACCAAAATTGCACTGCTGGTAAAAGAAGCAGCTGAGATCAAACAGCTTTCACAGGCATGGACGCGCTGACTCCAAAATTAGCTTAAGAGAGATTCATCCTCTTGCTTCTCCTCCTTACCTTTTGGTTCCAGCCTCTGGCTTCATAAATAGAGCCCCTGTCTAACTTTATCTCTGCCTGAAGTCCTATAAATCTGTCACTATCTCTAACTTTGGATATAAATGATTAATAATATTAATCAGCTTGGACATCAGTGGGAAGGTTATGATACAGTCAGAGCAAGCCACAAGACTGGATGGATGTCAGAGCTACAGAGGGCAATGGTATTGATCACCACTGGAGGAGTCAGCTATCAATGGAAAGTTCTGGAGGGGGTGAGATGAGGGTCACCATCTGAGCCTTGATTCTGGAGGATTTTAAAAGGTAATACAGTGGGGGAAAGGCAGTCCAGAAAGAAGGTACAGGGCATGCTAAGAGCAGAGTTGTAAATGGTTTCATGGAATGCTTCCCAACATTAAAGGCACCAAGCCCTGCAGGGCAGTGGGGAAAAGAAAAGGGGAGGATAGAAAATCATAAGTATATATTTAGCCTTTTGGTAAAGTCATGAACAAGCATTTACACAGTGGTATGTATATTGCTGTGTAATAAATTCTTTACATTTTTATTTCTCCTTTATATTACAATTAGGTCATATTGATGTTTTAATTATCCATGTGGATGGGTTACAATATCTATGAATTTCATTTCAGGGGGTCTTACAAATTATTTTTTATAGAAATGGAACACTGAGTTTCAAATGGATGTTGAAAACCAACAGCCTAGTAAACTCAGGGAGGAGCGGGAGTTCCATGAGGCTGGAGCTGGGTGGAGAGGTGGAGATAGAAGTTCTAAGGGGACGCACTGAATGAGATAGGAAGGAAGCAGATTATGGAAAAATCCTTAAGCACAGAGTCCATTTCACCTTGAAACCAATGAAGTAGAAGCTTTGGTTAAGTTTGCAGATGCTTAGGGCCAGTCCAAGACCTTGGGAGAAACCCTACAACATGTTCAGATGGTCATTTCTTTTTAATTTGAAATATATTTTAGTTTCCATTTTGCTCAAAGGGGGGCCCTCCCCATAATTGCATATGGAGGGCCCCCAAAACTCTAGACAGCCTTGCTTGGATGGCATTCACGCTTCAACACTGAGGAACAGGGACTTCCCTGCTGGTCCAGTGGATAAGACTCCGTGCTTCCAATGCAGGGGGTGTGGGTATGATCCCTGGTTGGGGAACTAAGATCCCACATACTGTGCAGTGTGGCAAAAAAATATCAAATAAGTAGGTAAATATATTAAAAATAAATAAAGGAGCTCTTTAAAAAAATGGGGAACACGGAGGTATGTTTAAGTAAAGTGACACATTTCATGATGCAGAAAAACCACTGGGCACTGTTTCTTCAAGGAGATAAATGTTCTTATTTCTCATTTCCCATTCCAGAACAGTGAAACAGGCAATGTGGTTCAGATTTGCCTTGTAAGCATCCATATACGGACCCAGATACATCAATGAATGGTCATCGTGGTCTCTCCACCATCAGGCTCCATCCATCAAGTCCTGCATGCCCGACTGTCCTAGGCACATTTCCCTCACAGAACAAATGAAGTACTCCTGGACTGGAGGTATGAAGACCAGTCTTTGCACCAATCCTAGCAGTTGCACACATCTATATTCCTCATGCCTGTGTGTGTGTTAAGTTGCTTCAGTTGTGTCTGACTCTTTACGACTATGGAATGTAGCCCACCAGGCTCCTCTGTCCATGGTCCATTGGATTCTCTGGGTAAGATCTGGAGTGGTTTGCCACACCTTCCTCCAGGGGATCTTCACAACCCAAGGACTGAACCTGTGCCTCCTGTGACTCCTGCATTGCAGATGGATTCTTTACCGCTAAGCCACCAGGGAAGCCCGTGTTTCTCATACCTTTCTGAATTTGTCGCTCCATAACCTGGGTAAAGGATCAACTACACCAGCGCTCATTGCAAATTACAAACCATTCACTGTACTCTTGCTACACCCCAGATTTTGTGGTAGATGCCAGAAAGATGGTTAACAGGGTGGTTCCTGTGCAGCTTCTGGCATCTTTGCACACACATCTTTGCACTAGTTAAGGGAACTTGTGCATGATGTGAAATAATTTCAAATTTGTCTTTACCATAAAACAAAAATGGTAACAGTGAGAATCTTCTGTTTTTCTCTGTCACACAAGTTTTTCTCTTTGTTTAATTTTCCACTGTATTACATAATTATTCTACGAAGTAGAGTTTTCATAGGATAAGGTACAGTTCTTAAGTGTTTAGCTTGATGGGTTTGGACAATTGTGTTCTTCCAAATACACTCCACTAGGAAGAAGACATAGAACATTTCCATCACCCCCAGGAAGTCCCTTTAGGCCCCTTTTAGGTCAGTCCCCTAGAAACAACTGCTGCTTATTTCTAGGACTATGAATAAATATTTTCATACACGTATCTTTTATGCCTGGCTTCCTCTGCTCAGTATCATGTTTTCTGAGCCATATTCTTGTTGTCATGCACATCAGTTGCTTGCCTTGTCATTGTTGTTGAGTGGGATATATTCCACTTCCTCTGCAAATCCACAATTTATCTATCCTTTTCCCCAACGATGGACATCTGGGTTATATCCAGAGTTAGGCTATCGTGAATACAGCTGCTGTGAGAATGGCTGGGCAACCCTTTTCGTGGCCACATGATTATATTTCTCTGGGTAAATATCCAAGAGGGGAATTTCTGGGTCACTGGGTAAATTGATGCTTAACTTTATAAGAAATTAACAAACAGTCCTCTAAAATGGTTGTAACATCTGATACTTTTCCCAGCAAGCAATGTAATGTTCCAGCAGCTGCTCCAGATCCTAATACTTGTTTTGCCAACTTAGATTTCTGCTTTGTTTTTGCTATTCTAGTGGTCATAAAATGGTAATTCATTGTGGTTGATATTTGTATTCCTTGTTGAGTAACAATATTGAACACCCTTTCCATCCACTTATTGGCTATCTGTACATCTTTTACAAAGTGTGTGTTCAAGCCTTTGCTCATTTTAAGGTGCGTATCTGCATTGTAAAAAGGGTCAGCATTCTTTATACATTGTGTACCTGAATTCTTCATCAGATAGCTATAGAATAAATATTGTTTATCCAGTCTGTGGGATGAACCATAAATGTAAACATACCTACCTACCAGGAATTTCAGTGATATGAACCAATAAAATCTTGCTTTTTAAAGGTCAATTAAATTGAGTCTATGGACTTTGTCCTTTGCAATTGGGAGTTCTGATCAGAGACATTGAGAAGTATAGACCCTCAAGGAGTAGACGTGAGAATTAAATGAGACAATATGATAATACATAGAAAGTGTTTAACACAGCCTCAAGCACATAATAAGCTGTTTTTTTTTTTAACTAACATTAAAAAAAGGGCAGCCTTTTCTATTATCAAGGAAACAGTATTTCTATAGGAGGAGAGACGCCAGAAGAAACTATGAGAATCCATGGGATAATCTTGTAATCAGCCATGAAAAGTCATGTCAAATAAAATTTCCAGCAAAGGACTGGAAGACTATTAGGCAATAGAAAGACCTGGAAATGAAGATGGCAGAGGGGATGCAGTTTTTAGGCAAAAGAAAGGGTAGGTCAATAGGATGAAAAAAGCTCAACAGGACTCAAATACCTGCAGCATTCAGACAAGGCTGCAGTGCGGAGTGCAGGCTAGGACCTGATGGCAGATGAGGTTAGGGATGTAGGTGAGGTCAGATTATTGAGAGTCTTTGCCACACCGTGTTTGTTCTAAGTTTCTCAAAATGCATCCTCAGAGCAGCATTATCAACACCAATATTACCTGGGAGCTTACTTCAGTTCAGTTCAGTTCAGTTGCTCAGTCATCTCCGACTTTTTGCAACCCCATGAATCGCAGCACACCAGGCCTCCCTGTCCATCACCAACTCCTGGTGTTCACTCAGACTCACATCCGTCGAGTCACTGATGCCATCCAGCCATCTCATCCTTTGTGTCCCCTTCTCCTCCTGCCCCCAATCCCTCCCAGCATCAGAGTCTTTTCCAATGAGTCAATACTGATCAAATCAAAACTGAAATTTTAAAATGTTCCATGTGATTCATATTCAAATGAAGTCTGAAAAGCACTGTTGTGGATAATGAGAGTCATCTGAAGATTTGACCAGGAGAATAACTTGATGAGATTTACAGGTTAGGAATTTGGAGGCACCATGGAGAATGGTTTGAAAGAGGCTAGATCACAGACAAGAAGATCATTTAAGAGTCCACTGTGGTTAGAGCTCAGCAGATCTCAGGAATTAGTGTTATTTTTGGTTGAAACACTTTCAGGACTCAATTTACATTTCCAGCATCCCTCCAGTACTGTTTTCTACAAACTTCCTAGAGACACTGACTAATATTCCTGTGAACCTGTGTTTGTCACTCAGTCATGTCAAACTCTTTGTGATCTCATGGACTATAGCCTGTCCATGGAATTCTCCAGGCAAGAATGCTGGTATGGGTTGCCATTTCCTTCTCCAGGGGATCTTCCCAACCCAGGGATTGCACCCGGGTCTCCTGCACTTCAGGTGGATTCTTTACCATCTGAGCCATCAGGAAAGCCTTCCTAATCCCTACTAGCAATGATCATCATCATAATATTCAGGGTTGTTTGACAGGTAGTGAATAATCCCGGGCACTACAAAGGGTACCCTCTGCATATTACTTCCAATCCTCATGGCAACCGTGAAATGTTGGCAACTAAAATAGACATGCATTTGTCTTCCTCTCCTGCATTCACTTTCCACTTAAGACCCAGAAAGACCCCCCAATTTTCAGCCAAGTGGTTCTGCAAGGACTGACGCTACCCTTAGCTGTAATCTTAATGATCAGTGGACTGGCCTCCCTGATAGCTCAGCTGGTAAAGAATCTGCCTGCAATGCGGGAGACCTGGGTTCGATCCCTGGGTTGGGAAGATTCCCCAGACAAGGGATCCAGATTACTCCAGTCATCTGGCCTGGGGCATGGAGTCACAAAGAGTTGGACTGGACTGAGAGATTTTCACTTTCAATAGTCGGTGGTAACTGGTTCTGGGACGGTCATGTGATCTAGTGAAAGCCAATGAGAAGCAAGAACACGTCTGGGGGACCTGTGAAGGAGTTCCTGTTGGAGCTGCCCAAGGAGATGCCCACCTGTCTATGTGAACTGTGATGGGAAGGTGAGAACCTGTGACATCTGGAACAAAGGAAGTTATTTACACTACCAAGAGGGAAGGCACTCCGAGGTTAAAACTGCCACTGAAGACCACAATTACCAAAAAAAAAAAAAAAAAATCACAAAAAATACAGCTAGATTCTCTAATGAAAAAATGAACCCAGGACTGGTCAAGGCACTCCTGGGATGAGTTACTTCTGAAATTTTCTGTTAAATAAACCAATTCTTTGTTGTTATTTAGGCCAGCAGTCCTGTCAACTGTCACCAACAGTTGCCCAATTGACAAAGTACCATCGTTTTCACTTTCCAACTAAGAGGCTGAAAATTAAAGAAGCTAAATTATCTGTTTGATCACACAGCAGATATTGAAAATCCAATTTGTCTCACCCAAAAGCCCATGCTCTTTCAACTAAGTTGTGATCCTTCTCAAACTTAACATTTTTTGAATCAACATGAAATAACATAAATGAGGAATAAGATTTAATTGAAAACTATATAATGCATAATTTATACAATCAAGTGGGGGGAAATCACAGCTTGAGAAAGTAAAGTATTTTCCATCTTTCACTCATGTAATTATTTAATTTTTACTTGTTAAGTCATTTGGGGAATATCTGCTGAGAGCCTATATTATATGCAGGCACTGTATTAAAAATAGAAAAATGAATGAGAATGATCCTAAACATGCATTCACCAAACAACAAAGCCTCAAAAAATAAATAAATAAAGACAGTTTTTTAAAAAGGAGAAACAGACAAATCTGCGGTTAGAGTTGGTCGCATTAACACTCCAATCTCAGCAAATGATAGAATTACTAGACAGAAAATCAGCAAAGAAATGGAAGTTCTAAACAGAATGAGTCAACAGGTCCAGTGAACACATACAAAACGTTCCATCAAACAAAGCAGAATGTGTATATACATATATTCACTAGATACATAGATTTATTTAATGAGAATATATATTCTTCCAAGGTAGATCACAATCTGACATAAAATAAATCTCAACAAATTTTAAAGAACTGAAATCATACAAAGAATTTTCTTTGACCACAATAAAACCAAACTAAAAAGTAATAACAGAAAGATAACAGGTTAAGTTTCTAAACATTTGGGAAATACAAAACATGTTTCTAAATAATTTATGAGTCCAAAAGAAAGCCTCAAAGGAAATAAAAATTATATATAACTAAATAAAAATATATCAAAATATTTGGGATGCAGTGAATGCAGAACACAAACCTATAGTATTAAATGTGTACTCTAGAAAAATGGGAAAATAACAAATCAAAAGGCTAAACTTCTACCTCAGGAAACTAGAAAAAGCACAGAATAAACCTAACGCAAGCAGAAGAAAGCTGTAATAAATGTAAGAGCAAAAGTCAACAAAAGTAAAATAAGAAAACAATGGCAAAGCCAATGAAACAAAAAACTGCTTCCCTGGGGCGGGGGGGAATCCATAAAATTGGTAAAGCACAGAAAAAACTGACAAAAATAAAAACAGAGAAGATACAAGTCAACAATATCACAAATGAAACTGGGGATACCACTACAGATCTTAGAAACATTAAACAGATAATAAGGAACAAGCATGTACAACATTACATTCATAAACTTAACAACTCAGAAGAAATGGACAATTCTTCAAAAACCACAAACTACTAAAATCAATGAAGACAAAAAAGAAAGTTTGAATAGTCCTATAACCTTTAAAGACTTGAATACATGATTTTATCACTACCAGACACAGGTGCTTTTACTGGGGAATTCTAACAAACATTTTAAGAACAAAATGCTAACTGTACATAATCTCTTTTCAAAAATAGAAGAGGAAGAGCCACTTTTCAAATCACTTCATGAAGCCAGGATTATCTTTTTTTAAAAAGATAAAGACAATACCAAATAGAAAAACACAGATCAATATTTCTCATGAATTTAGATGCAAAAACACTTTAAAAATATTAACTAATTTGACAACATATAAAAAGAGCTATAAACATGACCAAGTGGAATTTACTTCAGGTGTGCAAGTTCAATTCAAAAATCAATCAGAAAAAAAAATCAATCAGTATAATTCATCATAACAACAAACTGAGGATGAAAAAGTAAATGTACCAAAATCATTTGACAAAATGCAGCCCTGCTGGCTCAGTGGTAAGGAATCTGCCTGCCAATGCAGAAGATGCAGGTTCAATCCCTGGATAAGCAAGATCCCCTGGAGAAGGACGGGGCAACTCACTCCAGTATTCTTTCTGGGAAATCCCATGGACAGAGGAGCCTGGCGGGATATGGTCCATGGGCTCACGAGTGGAAAAGTTAAAAAGTAAAAGTGTTAATTGCTCAGTCGTGTCCAACTCTTTGTGACCCCACAGACTGTAGCCCCCCAGGTTCCTCCATCCATGGAATTCTCCAGGCAAGAAAACTGGAGTGGGTTGCCATTCCCTTCTCCAGAGGATCTTCCCAACCCAGGGATGACAAGAGTCGGACACAACTTAGCAACTAAAACACCATTCATGATAAAAGCTGTCAGCAAGTTAGAAACAGAGGGGAACTAGATCAACTTGCTAAAGATCATCTACAAAAACCATAGCTAACATTATAACTGCTGAGAGAAATACATGCTTTTTCACTATTATCAGAAACAAGGCAAGATGTCCACTCTCAACACTCTCATATGACATAGTACCAGAGGGTCTGCTGCTGCTGCTGCTGCTGCTAGGTCGCTTCAGTCGTGTCCGACTCTGTGCAACCCCATAAACGGCAGCCCAACAGGCTCCCCCGTCCCAGGGATTCTCCAGGCAAGAACACTGGGGTGGATTGCCATTTCTTTCTCCAGTGCATGAAAGTGAAAAGTAAAAGTGAAGTCGCTCAGTCATGTCCGACTCTTTGTGACCCCATGGACTGCAGCCCACCAGGCTCCTCCATCCATGGGGTTGTCCAGGCAAGAGTACTGGAGTGGGCTGCCATTGCCTTCTCCTACCAGAAGGTCTAGCCACTGCAAAATGGCAGGGAAATAAAAATGAAAGCTAACTAAATTAGGGAAAAATAAAACCACTGCTTTTTGCAGACATGACTGTCAACATAGAAAACCCCAGGCAATCTACCTCCAAAAAACTTCCAGAACTAATAAATGTGTTCCTCAAGGTTGCAAGATACAAAATCAACACACAAAAATCAACTGAATGTTCATACTAACCATGAATGTGTATAAACCAAAATTTTAAATATAGTATCATTCACAAGTTCTCCAAAGAAAATAAAACACAGAATTATAAATTTAAGAAGACATGTACAGGATTTGTATGCCAAAAATTACAAAATACTAATAAAAGTAATCAAAGAACATCTAAATAAATGAAGAGGCATATCATGTTCAGGAATTGGAAGATTCTACATAGTAAACATGTCAAGTCCCACTAGTTGATTTGTATATTTAATGAATTCCTGTCAAAACTCACACAAGGTTTTTGTAGAAATAGATAAATACACTCTATTTGTTTGGCAAATTTATTTGGCAAAACACAAGCACTGAAATATTTAAAACAATCTCAAAAATAAAAATATAGGAGGAGGAATCACTCGCTTTAAGGTTTACTATAGTAATCAGAACAATGTGTATTAGTAAAAGGTGAGACACACAGGTCAATGAACATAATAGAAATCTCAGAAATATATGCAAAAAGAAATATGCCCAATTGATTTTTGTCTAAAGTGCAAAAGCAATTCAAAGAAGGAAAGGAAGCCTTTTCAACAAACGATGTTGGAGCAATCAGACAGTTTGTACAGGCAAAAACCTGAAAATGGAGCAAAACTTGAAACCTTAGAGGAAAGTTAACTCAAAGTGGATCATGGACTTAAGTGTAAAATTATAACACTTTTAGAATAAAGACAAGAAAAAAATCTTTGAGGCTTAGACAAAGAATTCCTTTGAGATCTAGGTTAGACAAAGAGGTTGTCCAGGCAAGAGTACTGGAGTGGGCTGCCATTGCCTTCTCCTACCAGAAGGTCTAGCCACTGCAAAATGGCAGGGAAATAAAAATGAAAGCTAACTAAATTAGGGAAAAATAAAACCACTGCTTTTTGCAGACATGACTGTCAACATAGAAAACCCCAGGCAATCTACCTCCAAAAAACTTCCAGAACTAATAAATGTGTTCCTCAAGGTTGCAAGATACAAAATCAACACACAAAAATCAACTGAATGTTCATACTAACCATGAATGTGTATAAACCAAAATTTTAAATATAGTATCATTCACAAGTTCTCCAAAGAAAATAAAACACAGAATTATAAATTTAAGAAGACATGTACAGGATTTGTATGCCAAAAATTACAAAATACTAATAAAAGTAATCAAAGAACATCTAAATAAATGAAGAGGCATATCATGTTCAGGAATTGGAAGATTCTACATAGTAAACATGTCAAGTCCCACTAGTTGATTTGTATATTTAATGAATTCCTGTCAAAACTCACACAAGGTTTTTGTAGAAATAGATAAATACACTCTATTTGTTTGGCAAATTTATTTGGCAAAACACAAGCACTGAAATATTTAAAACAATCTCAAAAATAAAAATATAGGAGGAGGAATCACTCGCTTTAAGGTTTACTATAGTAATCAGAACAATGTGTATTAGTAAAAGGTGAGACACACAGGTCAATGAACATAATAGAAATCTCAGAAATATATGCAAAAAGAAATATGCCCAATTGATTTTTGTCTAAAGTGCAAAAGCAATTCAAAGAAGGAAAGGAAGCCTTTTCAACAAACGATGTTGGAGCAATCAGACAGTTTGTACAGGCAAAAACCTGAAAATGGAGCAAAACTTGAAACCTTAGAGGAAAGTTAACTCAAAGTGGATCATGGACTTAAGTGTAAAATTATAACACTTTTAGAATAAAGACAAGAAAAAATCTTTGAGGCTTAGACAAAGAATTCCTTTGAGATCTAGGTTAGACAAAGGATTTCTTAGACACCAAAAACCCGATTCATAAAAGAAAATTTTGATAAACTTCACCTCATCAAAATTACAACTTTTGCCCTGCAGAAGACCCTAGCAAGAAGATAAAAAGCCAGTCTACAGACTAGAAGAAAATATATGCAAATCACTTATCTGACAAAGGTCTAAAAATCTAGAATTTATAAAGAACTTTCAAAACTCAGCATTAAAAATCAAGCAATTCACAGTTAGAAAGGCATGAACTGGAATTTCATTTCATTATAGCAAATAAGCACATGAAAAGATAATTGACATTATTAACCATCAGAGAAATGCAAATGAAAGCCACAATGAGGTGTCACCACACAGCTATCTTAAAAAACAGAAATGACTCAAATGTTGGCGAACATGCAGAGACTCTGGACAACAGTTTGACAGTTTCTTATAATACTAATCACGTGACTATCCTATGGTTCAGCAATTGCATTCTTGGGCAGCGAGGCCAGAGAAACGGAAACTTACATTCACACAAAAACCTGTACATCAATGTTCACAGCAGTCTAACTGTAAACATCCCAGAAGTCTTTAAACAGATGAACAGTCAAATTGAGTTATAGCCATACCATGGAATACTGCTGAGCAATAAAAAAGGAATAAATTGTAAATATATGCAACAACTTGGATGAATCCCCAGGGAATTGCATGAAATGAAAACAAGCCAACATCAAAAGGTCACATGCAGCATGCTTCCATTTACATAACATGCCTGAAATGACAAAGTTCTAGAAGTAGAGAGGAGAACAGGAGCTGCTAGGGCATTGTGGGGAGTGGTGCTAGAAGAAACTGGGTGTGTCTATAACAGGGCAACATGAAGGAATTCTTGTGTTGCTAGGAACTCTGCTGTCTTTTGGCTGTGGACTCACAAATCTGTATATGAAATAAAACTGCACGCAACTAAACATTTATGCATCTATGAATATACGCACACACATGATGAGTTCAAGTGGACAGTAAATCTAACTAAGATCAACAGATTTCACCACTGTCAGTATCTCAGATGGGATATTGTATTACATCCCTGATGGCTCAGATGGTAAAGTATCTGCCTGCAATGCAGGAGACCCAAGTTTGCTCCCTGGATCAGGAAGATCCCCTGGAGGAGGAACTGGCAACCCACTCCAGTATTCTTGCTTGGAAAGTCCTATGGACAGAGAAGCCTGGCAGGCTACAGTCCATAGGGTCACAAAGTGTTGAACACGACTGGGCAACTAACACTTTCACTTTTCACTGGCAACATGGTACCAAGCTTCCATTTGGGAAAACTGCATTAACTGTCAGGTGTGATCTCTCCCTATTATTTCCTACTATTGTCTGTGAATTCACAATCATCTCAGAATAAAAAGTTTGATTTTTTTGTTTAAGTGAGTGGTCAGTCTCCACTCACTCACTGTGCAGGAGGTGGTGATCAAAACCATCCCCAAGAAAAAGAAATGCAAAAAGGCAAAACAGTTGTCTGAGGAGGCTTTACAAATAGCTGAGAAAAGAGAAGCAAAAGGCCAAGGAGAAAAGGAAAGATATATCCATCTGAACGCAGAGTTCCAAAAAATAGCAAGGAGAGGCAAGGAAGCCTTCCTCAGTGAACAGTACAAAGAAACGGAGGAAAACAATAGAAAAGGAGAGACTAAAGATCTCTTCAAGAAAATTAGAAATACCAAAGGAACGTTTCATGCAAAGATGGGCACAATAAATGACAGAAACAGTATGGACCTAAGAGAAGCAGAAGATGTTAAGAAGAGGTGGCAAGAATACACACAAGAATTGTACAGAAAAGATCTTCATGAACCAGATCATCACAATAGTGTAATTACTCACCTAGAGCCAGACACCCTGGAGTGCGAAGTCAAGTGCACCTCAGGAAGCGTCCCTACAAACAAAGCTAGTGGAGGTGATGGAATTCCAGCTGAGCTATTTCAAATCCTAAAAGGTGATACTGTTAAATGCTGCGCTCAATATGTTAGCAAATTTGGAAAACTCAGCAGTGGCCACAGGACTGGAAAAGGTCAATTTTTATTCCAATCCCAGACGGTCAATGCAAAAGAATCTTCAAACTACTGCACAATTGCACTCATTTCACATGCTAGCAAAGTAATGCTCACAATTCTCCAACCTAGGCTTCAACAGAACATGAACGGAGAATTTTCAGATTTCTAGCTGGATTTAGAAAAGGCAAAGAAACCAGAGATTAAATTGCCAGCATTCGTCAGATCACCAAAAAAGCAAGAGAATTCCAGAAAAACAATGACTTCTGCTTTATTGACTATGCTAAAACTTTTGACTGCGTGGATCGAAACAAAGTTTGGAAAATTCTTAAAGAGATGGGAATATCAGACCACCTGACCTGCCTCCTGAGAAACCTGTACACAGGTCAAGAAGTAACAGAACTGGACATGGAACAACAGACTGGTTCCAAATTGGGAAAGGAGTACATCAAGGCTGTATATTGTCACCCTACTTATTTAACTTGTATGCAGAGTATATCATGCGAAATGCCATGCTAGATGAAGCAAAGGCTAGAATCAAGACTTCAGGGAGAAATATCAATAACCTGATATGCAGATGATTCCACCCTTATGGGACAAAGTGAAGAGGAGCTAAAGAGTTTCTTGATGAAGATGAAAGAGGAGAGTGAAAAAGCTGATTTAAAACTCAATGTTCAAAAAATGAAGATCATGATGTTGGGGTCTGATCACTTCATGGCAAAACATAATGGAAAAAGTGACTGACATTTTTTCCCTGGGCTCCAAAATCACTGGAGATGGTGACTGCAACCACAAAATTAACCACTTGCTCCTTGGAAGAAAAGCTATGACAAACCTAGCTAGTGTATTAAAAAGTAGAGACATTATTTGATGACAAAGGCCTGTCTGGTCAAAGCTATGGTGTTTTCAGTAGTCATGTATGGATGTTAGAGTTGGATGATAAAGAAACCTGAGTGCCAAAGAATTCATGCTTTTGAGCTGTCTTTGAGAAGACTCTTAAGAGTCCCTTGCATTGCAAGGAGATCCAACCAGTCCATCCTAAAGGAAATCAGTCCTGAATATTCACTGGAAGGACTGATGCTGAAGCTGAAGCTCCAATACTTTGGCCACCTGATGCAAATAGCCGACTCATTAGCAAGGACCCTAATGCTGGGAAAGACTGAAGGCAAGAGGAGAAGGGGACGACACAGGATGAGACGGTTGGATGGCTTCACTGACTCAAGGGACCTGAGTTTGAGCAGGCTCCAGGAGTTGGTGAAGGAAAGGGCAGCCTGGTGTGCTGCAGTCCACGGGGTCACAAAGATTCAGATGCAACTGAGCAAACAGACAATAGTCTCCACTCAACAGAAGCTCATAGTCTTAGAAGAGGACAAGTATTTAAAGAAACAGCTAAACTTGAGTGGGATAACTTTCAAGTGTGTGAGATCAATGCAGGGACGAAGTGGATGTGACTCTGACAGGTGAGCTGACACTTTATGATGTGTGAAGACACGTGGGGGAAACAGAACTAGAAGGATAAAACTAACGTCCTGTCTCCACTGTGGACATGCACTCACACACACACAGAAAAACTGACCAGAGATGCATCATTGTCCAGATAATGAATCTAGCGAAAGGTGCCACTGACTTGTCAATGCTTTTTTAAAAAGTAAGATGATATGCAATATAGATATACTGCTGCTGCTGCTAAGTCGCTTCAGGTGTCTGACTGTGCGACCCCATAGATGGCAGCCCAACAGGCTCCTCTGTCCCTGGGATTCTCCAGGCAAGAACACTGGAGTGGGTTGCCATTTCCTTCTCTGATGCATGAAAGTGAAAAGTGAAAGTGAAGTCACTCAGTCGTGTCCGACTCTGTGCGACCCCATGGACTGCAGCCTAGCAGGCTCCTCCGTCCATGGGATTCTCCAGGCAAGAGTACTGGAGTGGGGTGCCGTTGCCTTAAGGACACCAAAATAAATGACCACAGACAAGCTCCTTTCTGGAAAGTATTGGTAGCAAGATATAATTTGAGGCAAACTGAATAGCATCCCATCAGGGCCCTCTTAGGATAGGAAGCCCCAAATCAGTAACCAGTAAGTAGCATCACAAAAGGAGCCTAATTCAGTCGTACCACTTTGCCACCAGCCACCAAACAGACAGAGGCACCAGAACTTTAACAGAGAAGTTGCTGACTGGACTGCCTCAGTCCCCAAAGGACCTTTGCATCCTACCTGAGGCTGTGGTCTCTTTGACTTTCTGATGCCAACTTTGATCATCCTCTTCTTCAGCTTAAGAAAACACTATAATAACAATAACAGTAACTAATAATTATTAAGTGCTAGTAGCAAGCATTGGGCTTCCCAGGTGGCTTACCTGCTAACACAAGAGATGTTAAGAGACTGGGGTTCGATCTCTGGATCGGGAAGATCCCCTGGAGGAGGGCATGGCAACCCACTCCAGTATCCTTACCTGGAGAATCCCATGGATAGAAGAGCCCGGCGGGCTACAGTCCACAGAGTCACAAAGAGTCGAACATGACTGAAGTGACTTAGCATGCAGCAGCAAGCATTAGTCAATGAATGAAACTCATTTAATGCATTATTTCACTTCATTATTCATGTTATGTGATCAAAGATACGAATCCCAGAGGACATAACGGCAAACAGAAGAAAACCCTGGGAAAATGTTGTGAAACTTTGGAACAAATAACAAGCTGGAACATGACTGTCCACATTCGAGGACAAATTTAAAAGAGAATGAACACCACCTCCACCACCACAAGAGGCTTGTGAAAAGAACGTGGAACTTTGAAGGAGGATTTAAACATAACATACAACAAGCAGAGGAGGATCATATTTTCAAGAAAAACTGCTTGGGAAATTTTAGATACCATCTGCTTTTCGCTCTCAAGGAAATCACAGAAAACACAGACTTTGAAAAATAAGAAGAAATAATAAGGCAATTTACTGCAGGAAAAATAAAAGAGAATGCTGATAGAGTTAGGGAATTAATTCCAGAAAACAAATAATGGTTTGCAGAATTAAAACATTAAAGGGGCTAAAGAGCTGCATTGACAATACAGGAAACGTCAGCACCTTGTTGAGCAAAACAAATTGAAGAAGCTCTTTCTGAATGCACGAGAAAAAGGAAAGGAGATAAAACTAATTAGAAATGACTTTCATAGTGATTCCTACAGATATGTTGATGACAGTGATGCAAAATAGAGACCCTGAGGGAGAACACAGGACCGATGGGATAGAAACTATCTGACTACAGCCACAATGATACAGTCAGTCCTCACTTCATACTGATGAAGCAGACACTTTTTATAAGCTACATTCTATAGACAAGGAAAGGGCAACCCACTCCAGTACTCTTGCCTGGAAAATCCCATGGACAGAGGAGCCTGGTGGGCTACAGTTCATAGGGTCATAAAGAGTCAGACACTGAGCAATCGCACACACAGATGAGGAAACTGAAGCCTTAATAACCTAGGTACCTGCTTAGGATTATGAGGCTTAGGAACAGAGCTGGAATTCACAGCCAGAGGCTAGTCTGCCTCTGGAGAACAGACAGGGCAACAGAGAGAGCAAGACAGAGGAAGAAGAGAAACCAGAGGCACAAACAGAAGGAACTCAAAAACTACAAATGGAAGGGCTTGTTTTTTAATCATAGGAAAAAAGTGAAAATACAGCTCCATCTGGACACACCTTGATACCGTACGAGTTGGTTCCAAGACCCCCACTAATGATACATAACAAAGCAAATAAAAGCTTTGCTTTTTGAACTTTCGGGATCCCTCTCCTACCCTCCCAGTCTTTCCCCATCTGAGGATATGGAAGCTGCAGATAAGAACAGCCAACTCCATGCAGTTTTGATGAAACACTGTTGTAACCAGGACTGAGACTCCCTTGATAAAGCAACAGAAAAAAAGTTCTCTTGACTGAAACTGACCAAGGAAATGAAGCCCTTGTTTACCTTTCAAGAAAGAAAAAAAAAAGTAAAGTCTATAAGAGAACTCGATCAAATAAGGAATGAATTAAAAATATAAAAATAAAAACCTCTCCTGTGGGTAAGGCATGTCATAAAAGAACCAAACTCACGAATTGAGTGCTGAAAACATCTGCATGTAAAATTCCCCAGATCTCCAGCACAACACAACCCCTGGAAAACATGAGGGCTTGAGAAACACTGGCTCCATCATGCCTAATGGTGATACAAGGGAGGAACTCTCAGCGAAGTCAAGAACAGGGAAAGGAAATCGTCTCAAGTTTTATTTTAACATCATTCTGGACATTTTTGGCAACGTGAAAGTATAAGACAAAGCAACAGGTAAATTTTGGAAAAGAAGTAACTATAATATTATCGTTGGATCACACATACCACTTAAAAATCAGATTCCACTAAACGTATTATAATTGTTCAGTTGGGGGTCTACAATACATATCATTAAGTTATTGTAGATTAAATTATACATATAACTTAAAATCCACTAGCTTCTCCATATGGCAATATACCCAGTTAAAAAACATAATACCTGATCACCACATCCAGAAGAGAAACAAAAAATGTAAAACATCTTGAAATAACCTTATAGAAAAATACACACAACTCTGGTGAAAAATATTTAACCTTTGATGGAAAACATAAAGTGAATAGAATACACTGTTAAACAAGCCAGGTTCTTAGATAAGACAACTCAATACTGTATCAATTGGTGTTAAGTCCTTAAACATTAATCTACACATTTAATACCACTGACTAAAATCCCAAAGTGATTTTACTTGAAACTTGATAACATGATTCTAAAAATTATCAGCAAGCAAAAGAAGATCAGAATAGTCCAAAAAACACTGCAAAAGAATAATGGAAAAGGTGCAGTCTTAGCAAATAAAATATACAGTAACAACAACAACAAAATTATTTCTAAGACCATAACAGAGATAGATCAATGGAATGAAATTTAAAGAAACAAACAAACAAAAAAAGAAAATGACCCAAATATATGTGTGTAGTGTGGCCAAAAGATAGTTCAC